>JANHGN010015548.1:0-38961 GCA_024605025.1 Megaceryle maxima
AATAAACTTATTAATGTAATCTTCAAAAATTTGTAATAAAATTATGCTTACTTGAGGGCAGAGTCTAGCTGCTTAAAAACACACGGCTAGGAATTAGGAGATCTGGCTGTATTGTAACTCCTCAAGCAAACAATTATAATTTATAGCTATCAGCAAAAGGGAGTTATTTCTTCCTGGGATTGATTAATTGGGGTTTATATAGGGATTAACGGAATAGTTTGTAAAATCCTACAGAGGGCTATCAATGTCAAGCATTTTGTATTATTAAAATAAAATATATATGAATATATTAGCTCATACTGTGTCTTAATCCCTCTTTAAGATCAAAGAAGACCATTGACCCTTTTTATCAGTTTTGGGAAGAACTGAGTGCTGAAGATCTTGAGAATCTGAAGAAACCCCCTGAAAAGGTAATATTTTCTGGTAAAAATGCAATTCAGCCTTTTCCACATCTCTATCAGCTGCTGCAGGCTGTGAGTACACTAAACACTTAGGGGAAGATGTGGTTGAAATTAGGAAGCTTTAGGGATTGATGCATCCTTCCTTTGAGAAGACTTTTCCCCTCCTCTGCAGAGGAGTTAGTTTGGCAACGTAGGACTACTATGAACACTCTCAGAACATGGACATACTGATGTCACTGGGAAATCCACTTGGTAGATATGATTCAGTTCCCATATTTCAAAAGGAGAATCCATCAAATTCTGTTACTCTCCAACGAGTCATGACAATTTTAGCACATCCCAAATCCTGAACTATGTCCTTCTAAAGCTCCTGTGTAGCCAGTTTACCTTCTTGCAGAATGTCTGTCCCGTGCCAGATTTTACGTCTTTCAGATGGCGTAGTTTTCTTTCTTTCCTGTGACAACATGTAAAAATACTTCATTAGTATTTTTTGTTAACTGGTAACTTTATAGAGTTTTCTGTAGCGTTTTCATTAGCAGATTTAATTACTGTAACTGTTCAGAATTTATTTTAGAAATAGCCTTTTTAGTCTCAGCATTCATTACTTCTGTCAAATCCTAATAGAGTTCTGGAGTATCTTTCTTCCTCACTGATCCTTCTGAATTTATGCAGGGTACTTTTGAAGATGAAGATGATGACTTTTTGAAAGGGGAAACTCCTCAAAATGATGGCGTGGTTGGAATTGCATCAAATTCTTATGAGTCAAATACCCAGAGCCCAGTGAGCAGCATTGGCTCCCCTCCAGACTGTTACGTGCCGTACCCTCAGTGACATGGAGAAAATTGTGTTGAAAATTGTGTGTAATTTTTTTTCTCTATAAAGATACTTGAGCTCAACTTTCCAAACTGGCAAATGTTTAAGTAACTACATTAAAGAAAAATTTACTGTTTCTTAATCATCAGATTTCTACAGGTATGTTATGATAGTCATATGTTGCTAGAAAAGCTTAGAGAATAAATAGGGAGATATTTTACAAGTTTCACATTGAAATATTTTTTATGACTGAGAAGAATTTTTTTATAGTTTTTCCTGACTCTCAAAAACTTTGTTTACTACTTTTTATCTACAAGGTTTTATATATCAGGGGTGAAACTCTGGTCTTTCTTCCTACTGATCTGTGTGAGGACCAGAATTCCACTGTTGATATTCAGACTGTACTCTGATGACTGGTGTTGGGTTGGTTTCAGAGTAGTGGTGTGATGTCATGGTAGGGAAGCCATGAATTGAGTCTGACAGTGATTCTTTTGCACACCTCTTAAGCTTTTCCTATCTGTAGAACATTATTTGGTAAAACCACTTGATAGTGGAATGTGTGTTCAGATGATGAGCATTTCAGTCCTTAAATCTGTAGCTTACACACAACTTTCCCAGACGTGACAGTTCAGACTTGGAAAAGTGACAATTGTGGGAAGGATTGAGAATGATGGAGTAGCTGAATGTATGATTTGTTGATAGTTTTCTTTGGAGGGCTTGTGAGCACTCTGAGACAGGTATTTATTTTCAGAATTTTAAGTATATCTGTATATGCTGAAAATACAAAAAGAAAAAAAAATCTTGCCTTGTAGAAAGGAAGTGATGGTGCCACTGGTGTCATTGTGTTGTCCAGATGTCAGTGTAGAGTTTCTCTGCCCAAGGTTTTGTCATCTTTTCCTTGTTGCTGACTTACAGCTTTGAGTAAGAATGTAAACAGTAGGGGGAAAAAAATGTTATTTCTGTAAGAGTTTAGTTTTAAAATTCTGTGTCTTTGGGAATAAACTCTTAATTTCCCCTCTTTAGAATCTGAAGGTGGAGGCTTTCAAGACGTTTTTATTCCGAGCTAATAAAGGTTGATGCAAACAGTGCAATACTTGCACTTTTGAGAAGACACATCTCTGTATGTAATTAAGGAACTCTTTGTAGTCTAACATCTCAGAGATGGGATGTTTGTTCTGACAGACTGCAGAAATGAGCTTTGAGGATGATACTGAAAAATGCATCAGTGGATCTGTTCATTGGGACAGTTCTTGTCTTTAATTTTAGTCCTCTTTGCTGTTGGTCCTGAGTAATAAACAGTAGATTTCCATCTGAAATAATGACATTGTCTCCTGGCGTGGAAGAGCCCTTCTCAGCTAACATCCTTTGGAAGTTGTCCTCCTCTGTTCCTTTAGCAACATATTCAGCCCAGAGTATATTCAGTGTAACACTTTCCGAGTTGTAGCACCAGGTGTGTGAGCTGGGCACTTCCACCTCTCACTGAAGTGAACAAGTAAAGATGGAAGTGATGTGAGGTATGATATAAAAAAAAAATGGGCTGTGAACTCTCTGTACTGAAGTTGCACAGTTAACAGCTGCGAGCTGAAGGGACTTGCTTCAGTGACCTTTTCTGGGGTAGATGTGGTTGGCTGAGCAGGATCTCTTCTTCCAGCTCCCGTGCCCTGGCTGTCCTCCCTGTGGAGTGAATATGCTACCACGATTGTTTTTCTTACAGTTCGTGCACAGGTAACAGCAGAAACACAACACCCCCAAACAACCCTGTTCTTTAAGGAAAAACTCATCTGGCATTGACTGAAAAATTAGTTTTGTGGTTGCTAGGGGGGAAGATAGTGGCATAGATTTACTTGTAAATCTGGGACTTCATAATGGTTATTTACTAAACGATTGATAGGGATAATCTTGCAGTCGCCGGAAGGAGGGATTTCTTCAGCATTAACGTGTGATATTCGTTAGGCGGTGCCACGATACATCATGTGTCTGTCTCCGCCTCCTTCCCCCGCCCTGCTAAGCTCCTCCGACGCGATTTCCCAGGGCCCCGCGCGGCGAGGCTCGGCCCGCCGCGGCCGAGGGGAGGAATCGCGGCGCTGCCTCTCCCCCCGGCCCCGGGTCCTCCCCGAGATGCCGCTACTGGTTAACGGCGAGCGGATCGACCTGGCCTGGCACCCTAGGGACATGATCCGCGCCTATCCGCACCTCGAGGTGAGGAGGAGGAGGCGGCGGCGGGAAGGTGTCCGGCGCTGGGGCCCGCCCTGCCTGGCGGCGCCGTGTGGGGATGCGGCGGAGCCGCGGGGCGGGGGTGTCAGAGGAAAACCCGCCGCCTTGACCGGGCGGAGCGGGGGCGGAGCGGCCCGGTACCGCTGCATTCCCCGCCCTGTGACGATGAAGAGACACGGGTGGACTGGGTATCAGTAAAATTGATGTCCCCGGAGGGATCTGCGGTAAATTCTCTGGGGCGGAGAGCGGTCGGCGGGTGGGTTCTTCGTCAGGGCCGGGCCAGGCTGCACCTTTCTGTGTGAAATAAAAAGTGGTGGTGAAGGCGAAGATAGTACCTTTTAGGAGAGCATTAACCTTATTTTGAGCATATAAATGTAATTGAAACGGTGGGCTCCGACCCAGGAAGTGTTGAGAGGAGTTGTCTGGGGAGATGGGTCATCAGAAAATGCCTCTATAGAAACTGAGTTTGTGCAGAGGCCCGGCACAAATTAAATGGCAAAATTGTGAAATGTGTTTTGAGCCCCAGGGTGGAAATTCACTGCCTACCCAGCAGGTCTGTGACAGAGCACTTGAAGCAGTCACAGCCCAGGAATCTGGGTTTTCAGTGTGCTAAGCACTACATAAATATGCTGGATGGTGGCGGTAGAAGACTGAAACTTTTACATTGCAGAAGTTTGCTGTCCTGATTAACTTCCAGGATCAGGTTTGTTGCTGTCTAATATAATTTTCACTAAGTCCTATTGCTTTTTGTTGTAGTCATATTTTATCATACGTAAAGCAGGGAGAGGGTTCTGTGTGTCTGTGGAATGATGGGATGTGACAATGAGCTAGATCAATGTCAGGAAAGCAAAAAATTCTCAAAATTCAGAATACTCCATAGTACAAAATATGCATTTTTATCTGTGCTGGATCGCCTTGCTTTTTAGAGGTGATGTTTTTATCAATTAATGGATACACCTCAGAATTCAGACACTGTAGTCTCTGTTATTGTTTGTCTTTAGGAAAAGGCAAAACTTCTGAGAAGTCAGCCTGCTCAAATTGTGGAACCCAAAGGTCTTCTATATGTCCAGCAGAGAGAGTTTGCAGTGACTACCCCTGAAGATGGTGTGTAGGAACATAACTTTTTTTCTTCTACTGAAGCAGTGATTATGAAAGTTGAGTTCTTATAGTCTTTTTCTCCTTTAAAATAGGTTCTGTTTCCATTCTTGGGTCAGATGATGCAACTACCTGCCACATAGTTGTACTCCGACACACAGGTATCTTTAAGGGGTGTTCAAAAGCTGCACCCCTGAAGCAGTGAATCAGTATTGGTTTATGTTGCATTAATATAGCAAACTGCAGTTACGTTTATATATCTCAAAAAGTCACGTATTTTACTGACTAAATGACTTACTCAAAGAGTTGGTGTGTTTAGCATCAGAGGTTCCATGTGCTGGTTGCTCAGTGAACAGATCCTGAACTTGATCCGCTCCCATGGTGAGTGGTGGTGGCTGCTGCAGACTTTGGCTGTGTTCAGCAGTCTTGGGCCTGCAGGGTTTGGTAATAACAGAGTTAGAACTTGCAGAAAAGTCCTGCTTGGGCTTCTGATACTGGAGATGTTGTCCAGTCCTTGTTACTCTTGTACCCTTCACATGATTTCTGCTCATTTTATAATGGGGCACACGAAGAGGTGATTGCCTCAGTCAGTCAGTAGTATGTTCTGCTGGAGGCTGCTGTCCTGAGGAAGTGAGGTGGTAGCTCTTGCATTACTAAGTAGTGTAAGCTGTTACATGTTTCAATTATGGTAGCATAACAGCCTCCAACAATGTCATTAATTAACTGTCTTCTTGTGTCTTCCTCAGGTAGTGGAGCCACCTGCTTGACACACTGTGATGGATCAGACACGGAAGCTGAGGTGTCACTCATCATGAGTTCAGTAAAATCGTTCTCTGACACCACAGGCTATGGAAGGTCAGCTCTGCTCTCACTTCTTGTGTACTGCTTTTCACAGAGGTTACTGCAGTTTGTAAGGTGGGGAATGTGATTTTATGGGGTTCCAACAAGGTGATTGTGCAGGAAAGATCTCTTGATCAGGATCTACATGTAGAGTGAAAACAATCTTCTTGAGAACGTTTTGGAGGGCATTTTTAGCAGTGGCTTAAAGCTTGGTTCTCTTCGAAATAGTGTCTCTGTAAAATGACATTGTGAAGTTTTCTGTTTGCTGTTTCCCAGTTAACAAAGCTCTAAACTAGAATTTAGCAAACAAGGTTCTTTCTGGGTGTGGAGATTTTTTTGCCCCTGTGGTTTGGTAAGGACAAAAACCCAATGAACTTAGAAGATACAGTCTCTAAAAGCTCATGATTTCTCAGGATTTGTCTTTATGTAGACACTTCTCAGAGAAGAAACCTGCTGTATGCTCCAAAAGAGTTGTCAGGTCCCAGGAATAAAATCTTCATGTTTAATTAACCCTTTGGGAACTGAAAGATAGTTACTTAAGCTCAGTCTAAACCAGAGGTGCTGGCCACTGGAGATACCACTGGCTTTAAGAGCCATTACAGGCATGTAATTCTATCTAAGGTCTTAATTTGTACTATTTCTTGGGTGATCCCTCAGCTGTTTGGAATGGAAGTAGCATAACTTGCTATGTAGTGCAAAGCAGATCGATGCATGTGACCTTAACAAGTGAGGCTTCTCTAACGATTGCTTTTCACTTTGGGCTGGGGATTATTTTGTAAAGCTGTTGACTTTGGGATGTCTTTTTAATTGATCTTTCCTGTTATTCCATCTCTGTTAGGCTGGAAGTGCACCTAGTTGGAGGTTTCAATGATGATAGGCAGTTATCACAAAAACTTACTAATCAGCTTCTTAGTAAGTTCACGTTTTTTCTACTCTCATGTCCAAAAAAATACAATTCTGACCGGATTTGGGAAAAGTTTGGTTTTAATCTGAGTACCCTGTCACTTAATGGACAGAAATATGGTTTTGAAGGGTGTTTTCACTGCTCAAGAACTTGGTGTGGAGAGGGGTTGGACTCCTGATGCTCACTTGTGGCCAGTGGGTGGGGTGGAGGGTCTAAACTTGTAATTTCTTCCTGGCTTGTATTCTAGGGCTTCATTCCTGGGTCTGCTGACGATAAGCTACGTGATCTTGGTCAAGTGTTGTCACTGTCTAAATCTATAAGTGTGGGTGATTCCATTGGTTACTATTCATTGCATACCTTAATGTGATGAGGTAAAATGTAATTACTGTTTGGAACTGGTTAAAGAAAGATGTTATGTCTGTTTATGAAGTCTACAGCCCAGAGAAGTGATCACAGTGCTTTACAAACAATATGAAACCTAAAGTACCTGCTCACCTCTAAGTGCTCTTGCTTGTGCTGAGCACTTTCTGAGGGTGGAGAGGTCCTGGCCTCATTGGAAGGGGGAGGGGGCAGGGATGGGGACGTCAGGATTGGCGGGAGGAGGTGGGCAATGGGATAATCGAAACGGAAAATGGAACTGGTGAGGGTCCTGGGAAGCACCCTCATGGCTGCTGCACCAAGGGATTCCTGTTGTCTGCATTTTATGTCGTATAAGAGTTCTGTACAGAATAAAGAATTTTGGTTAATTCATTTTTTCCAACCTTCTGATGTATCTTCCATGCATCAAGTTACAATTGAAACAGTAACGCTGTATTGCTATTACAACTTCCAAAAAAAGTTAGGTTTGTTTTTCTGTTGTGTGGGGGTGAAAAAAAGCAGAATTCATTTACAGCTAATGAAAGAGGGGGTTTGCTCAATATACATTTTAGGAAAACACATTTAAATATAAGCTGTTAAATGTACAGTGAATTACAGCAGAGCTGATGCCATGCCAGAGCTAAACCAGTGTCAGTAAAAGGAGTTAGTGGCAAACCACTTTTTTAGCACGTTTTTGCTGTTACAAGTGACTAGACTGTAAATTACTGTTATGTTTAGTAGCTGTGGCTTTGATTTTATAAACGTTCATTTGAAGCAAATCTGCAAAACGCTCTTTGTTGCCTTATCTAGTGCATTAGGTATCTGTCCACCTATTCTGCAGTGCACTCACAGCACTGGTTAATGCCCCCTCGCCTAGAAAACAGCACCTGCTTTGCCAGCAGTCTTACATATTGCTGCTATCGTTGTTGCTGTAGGAGCATTTGATCTCCAGCCGGATGATGTTCATTTAGTGACTTTCTGCGTAACGGGTAAGAAATTATTTCCTTGGTTTTCAAAGTATCTTTAGCCACTGAATTCAAAGGGCAAGGGTCTTTTTGTGCATGGCCTTTTGATCTGTACTCTAAAAAGGAGCAGCACAAGCGCTCCGTAACTGTCAGTTTTATTGCTGGTGGTGTGTGTGGTTGATGTCAGACAGGGCAGTGAGGCAGCTCTCCTTACCAAATGCTGCTGAAACGCAGTTGATAAGGGCATTTAGAGACCTTTGACCTGCTGCCCTGCAGGTGTTGAGTAAATTCATAAACTCATTTGGTAAGTTCACAGTGTGTGATGTCACATAAAGGAAGAAGTAATTTCCTTTTCTTTGTATCACGTTCAGGTTCTATTTCCATCATCTTTGCATTTCATGCAAAGTTCTGTTGGTGACTTAAATCTTTGAAACATCTTTTTGGTATCATGGTAGTTTTGTACTGTGGGGTTTTGGTGTTTGATTTTTTTTGGTTTTTTTTTTTTTTTTTAATTTGTAAATTGCCCATGCAGAAAGTGGAGCAACAGTTGGCTGGAGCTGGCCACGCTGCTAGGAGATGAAAAATTCTGCTCCAGGCCCCAGATGTGTTATTACTGCACCACTTTTCTACAGTTCTTTTAGGCTTCCTTGTTATTTTTCTGTCTTTATGCAACACTCTATCTGTTCTTTGATAATACACAACTGAATGAAAGCTGCTCAGAAAAAAATCCAAAGCTCTGAGAGTTTGACTTTTTTCCTTACAGAATTAAATGACAGAGAAGAAAAGGATACCCACTTTCCAATCATTTATGGAATAGGTGAGTTAAATTGGAATTCAGTTATTTTTTTGTAACTGGATTGCTTTTCAGATTCCAGTAGTAAATGGAATGACTTTTAATGACTAGGTAAAGCCCGTCCTGAAAATGAAGTGCTGCTCTTGGAGGCATAGGTAGAAATGGAAGCTTTTTTCTGATACCACAGCTGGGTAGATGCACATGTGGCACTGGCTGTGTACAAATACAAGCAGATTTTTTCATTTGACTAAACAATTTTGTCAGCACTGAGCTACTGTACTCATGTTTGGGGTTAGAATTCGACCTTCTTTTCATTGTTCATTCTGTGCTTTTTCTAATCAGTTTGTTTCTCTCAAAATGTTCTTCTGCAACACTGAAATGCTGCCAAAGCAAATTAAGTAGAAATATGCTGTCACAGGCTCAGGAGTCTGTGAGAGTGAGAAATACATGAACAGCATATGATGGGTTCTGCAGTTCTGCAACATAATTGTGTTGGGAACAGGGTAATATTAAACAAGTGGTCTTTAAGAATTAATTATTTCTGTATTCAAACTCTACTTCCCACGAGCCGTGAATGTTAAAACAGCAGAGATTTTCCCTGCAACCTTCCCAGAAAAAGGGCCAGACGAGGATTTGCGTTCAGCCCATGTCTTAACAGGAGCAACAGTGAGTAAAAATAAAAGGGGGGGAAAATGGTATTTTTGCCAAAAAAGGGATACCAGTTACAGGCGATGAAATGTCAAAAGTTTGAGGAAAAAATACTTTGGTATTGTTAAGTCAAAAACAAATGGGAAAGATGGAAGAGCAGAGGCCAAGAGTAACAGTGGACATGAAACCACTTCTGCAAGGGCGAGCCCTGCCTTGGCAGTCCAGCTCTTGCACGTGCCATTAATTCTAAGCTTTCACCAGGAGAACTTGAGTAAGGAGATTCAGGTCATGGGCATAATCCCAGCAGTACCTTTCGGTTCTAGGTTTGTTGTTACAGTTTAATGTCTTGTCAGAATAACTGATTAATTTTAATTCAGTAGGCACAAAGTGGGGCTGAGCAGTATGTCTAAGACAGAAGCTGAAGCTTAAAGCTTTAGAGATTGACTTTGCTGTCTCTTTCATCTGTGTAAGCTGTTTCTAACCCTCAAGGCTCCCGGTGTTGTTACAGCTGACTAACATTTATGATGCAAAGATGGAACAGCTACATATTGGGCCTTATTTCTGGAGGCCTTTCCCACATGTGGATTTCTGGCTGGAACAAGATGATCAGCAGATTTTACAGGTACCTGAAACTGACTTCTGTTTTCCTTTTAGCTTAGTAGAGAGGGGGGTACACTCTGTCAAAACTCAAAAGTAATTCTGAGGGTGGGGAATAGTCTTATTAAAAGGCAGAATAATGGAGAGCTTTGTATCCTGAATGTCAAGCAGCTTTTGCTACCCTCTTTTTTTTCAGAATCTTTCCACATCACCCCTGGCTGAGCCACCCCACTTTGTTTCCCACATTAGATCTACATTAACATTTTTGAAGGAACATCCATTTCCATCTCGCTCCCTGTTTCCTGACAGGAAACCTCGTATCTACAAAAAAAATGAAGAAGGTTTGTGGGAACAAGTTTGTTCCAACAAGATCTAACCTGGAACCAAACACCACAACTGCTTTAGGGAAGTTTAGTCTTGTGAGAAGAGCCATTTGTTGCAAAAAGTGTACTTCTGGTCACAAATACCATTGTTCCTGCACTTTCCAAAATAAAATATTTTGACAGAAGTAACTTGCTTTTTCTGCATTACTTATGTAGGAATCGCTGCTACTGAAGGAATCTGAAGGAAGAATTTGGCTTGGTTTGTGTTCTGTTGCTCCACTGCAGCGATCTGATCGGCGCAAATAGCGAGGGAGGGGTGTGGAGAGACTAAGGGCAGTCATCACATGGGTGTGTACTTGGAAAATTACGTTCCACAGAAAGTTGCACCCACTTAAAGTGTGCTGAAATGTAGGGAAGTATCCTTCAAGAATAACTTAAGAGTAATAATTTGAAGACTCTTTATTGAAACATTCAGATAGTATCTAAAGAATGAAGCCCATTCCAACAAAACTACTCGTTTTAATGCTTCCAAATATAAAAACATTAAAAATTAATCTTTGTGGTGATAGCTTTATCCCCACCAAATTACTCTTAGTAACATACTTCATTGCACCAAAGAAACCAATAAGGAAGACCAGTCAACTGTTTTTGCACTTCAGAAAAAATTGCACTCTGATTTATACAGACTACCCCAACAGCAAAATTAACCTTGTTACGGCATCCCAGCCCCACAGGATCTAGAAGCTGAAAGTCAAATCAGGTGGCAGTACAATTCAAAACCCCCCAATTTTTTAGATTATCAAGTCCTGCTACCACTACAACTGTTACAGTGTTAATTTAAATCTGTTTGGGGAGAAGAAAAAAACCAAACAAACTACCACAAACCAATAAACAGAAAAGAGATGAAGCAAAAGCAAGCTACAGTACTTGTATCCAGTTCTATCAAGATGGGATGGTATTCCCCAGAATCAGATACGGTGGGGGAAGCAAGCTCTTCCAAAAATATCCTTTCCACAAGAGGCTCTGAAAATTTGCAGCAGAGTGATTAAGAATATTCAGGTGGGGCACACACGTGACTCCTACACCTTACCTTTTGATTTATCCAAAGCTTTGCTTCTGCATTAAGTAGTCTTAGACACTATGAAATTAGGTTGTAGTGTAAATAGCCCACGTCACTTCTTTGCATCTGTACATTTCCTACCATAGGTAAGTTACTGCCATTCAAAAAACTGTGTTGAACCTATCACAAATGTATTGTTTTCTCAAGCTTTACTACAGCTACCTATAAAAATACACAACAGAAGGAAGTCTGGTTACACTACATAAATGTGTTCAATAGTATTTGGTTTATAAAGGCCGTGCAAAGGAACAGAATGGTGCACTGGGGATTCTTCCCAGTGGCAGAAGTGGGAAGCTGTTCAGCATGCAGAGGCACTAGTTCTGTCTAAAAGGCTGAAGACCTTAGTCACCACTGTGCTGGGGGCCTTAGCTGAATGGGTCAAATCTTAGAGCAGCAGGAACACAAGGCTGATGGCAAAGTAGGGTTCAGTGACTCATATATACACAGGCATCCGTTCCTAATGCTCGCTGTACCATAACTGTTTGGCAACTTTCTTTGTTAGGTGAAAAACAGAAGCAAAATGGAGCTAGTGTGACTTAAGTAGATGTTTTGCAGGATAAGTTAAACTGAATTTTAAATATTAAAAAGGTGAACAATTGGCAGTTGAATTTTTTAAGTGTATTAAGATAATTTTACAATTATTAGGTGCAGTTGTATTGTTAGTCTTGTGTACAGCTGATGGGTTAGGTAGAAACTATTATCATGCTCGGATTTCTACAGTAAGGGCAACTGCCAATTGTTTTTACAAAAGTTTATGAGCACTTAATTCCACTAGTACTTTGGTGACAACGCCATGTAGAGGATTAAAGCAACTGTAACACGTGTAAAATAAGACAGATCTCTGCCCCATGGGGGGGAAACATATTTGTGCAAAATCCCAGTTAAAAATTTACAGTAGTTATTACTGTACTAGTGTGTGGCACTGTTCACATTTTAAATGCATCATTAATACCCTGCCTCCAAGAGCACAGGTTTCCTCTGCAAGGTCTGAAATTGATTTTATTGAAGTCTTGATTTTATCTTTGACTTCCTTGTTCCTCTACCTTTGTGCAGTCATGTGGTGATTTGTCAATTTGAATGTCCTCAGTGTCTGTCTTTGTTGTCTGTGCCACCTCCTTCTGCTCCTCTACTTTTCCTGTCTCCAGAGGTCCTTGCTCTTGGCCACAGGATAGAGTTGGGGGTCTCTGGTCCATCCTCTCGAGGTCGTCACAGTGGCTGACTGAACTGGTCTCACTGAGTGCATCAGAACTTCTTAGAGACCTCTTAAAAATTTTCTGACCTGTAAAGCATTTGAAGAAGACTGTACCAATGAAGGCAGCAAATACAAAATGTAGTATGCGTAAGTTAAGTTTCAAAGAAAGTATCTGAATTTGACAGCTGCAAAGAAATAGATTTTATTTGGGTGCTGCCTTGTACCCTAACTGTAGACCCGTGTTCCTGCAGTTACAGACAGGTGTGCAAGGCAGAGCACCTGTTATCTCGTGTACACAGAAACTATTAAAATTAGCTGAAGAACAAGATGCCTACATGCACAGTGATGTGTTCTAGAGTAAAATCTTGCACTGAAAGTTGCAGGCTGGAAGCCAACGAACTCAAAAGGTGAGCTGAAATTACAGTTCTCCTGCCAGTCAGATCAACATTACTAATACAGCTACCCAGGAAGTGCCACAGATTTAACACATCTTCACCTTTGACTTTGTCAATACAATATTAGTCAGCAACAGAAATGCAGTTCCTCAAATACATGATTTTACATTATTTATGCATTTATTTCAAATAAAACTTTTGGCTTCTTTACTCAATATTCTAGTGGAAGATTCCAGACTTCACAGGCAGTTGTCAGTTAATGGGATAACAACTTCCTATAGTCCCAGGAAGAATTCCTGGGGGGGGAAATAGATTGCAGTGGTGTTCCATTCCACGTTTAAATGAAGGTTTTTAAGGTGGATTTAAGGCACTAGAAGACAAGCTCAAGTTCCACGTATTCTAGAAGACCATGTGGGTCTTCCTGTGTCATGCAGCTGAGATAGCAGGATCTTTTAGCAAGTTTTAGAACTAGAACTAAGATGTGGAAACTTACCAGGAAGCCTTTGCTTTGCAAGGCTGGAAGTAGGAGTGGGTGGTGGAGTAGTGCCTGTTCCTTGGGCTTTTGATACATATGTAGATTCTGTGGATTCTAGAGAGCCTGCAGGTTAAAAAAAAGTAATCAAGTTGAATACAGCATGAACTAGACAAATGTTCTGTTTGTCTGTATTTATAAGGTACATAACACTCTTACTCAAACTGTATGTGCTAGGTTGAGTTGAAACTGCCACTTCATGGTAACCCATTTCTGAGTACCTGGGGCCATGAGTGCTGAAGCTTGCAAAGATGAGTAAAGTTTCCCCTCACTTCTCAATGCTGCTACTTCCTTCCCTTCTCCACTGGGTGCTTGACATATTCCCAGCTGAAGCTGCTGAGCAGTGCTCTTGGAAGGTGTATGTAGCTGTAAGGGGGTAAGTACTCCCAAGGAAGCCTTGCTGTTCCCTGCCATAAGAACCTTCCAGCTGGTGCATCAAGAAGTGGAATGAAAGATATCAAATACAGCAGAAAAAATCTTCCTCCCTCTTTACAGACACACAGGCAGCTGAGCACTTGTTCTGGGTCCAAGGCACTTTTCCAAGTTCAGGAATACTCTTAAGACTCTGCCACCATTTTTACAGTGAAGATTTAATACTTCAAAAAGTATTATGTTAGTACATTGGTCTTAGTGATGTAAAAGCTATAGATGGTTCTTTACACATCAACAGCCATGTATTACAAATATAAAAATAAAACAATCTAAAAAGTCTTTTACATTGTAATATTCTATTCCTTGCCATCTCTTACAAGGCTGGGTTGATGTTGGGCCTCAGCTAGTTTTAGCTTGTCCTTGTCAGACACTGCACTATTTTGTGTGCAAAGAAGTTCTTCCTCAGTGTGGCAATGGTCAGATGGTATGTCAAACCAGGACTGCACAGACATCAGGTGCCAGTGCACAGCCAAGCATCAGTTGCACTTGCAAGCACATTGAAGAGGCTACATGTGCACATACACAGGGAAGCAACGCTCTTAAGGCCTGAGCCACCCTGCTAGTTTATACATTGATAAACAGAAAAGAAACACCAGACTTTGGCAGCGTGTGTAGCAAAAGTCACAGAAATGATTCCTCCATTAATAAATGCTGATGTCTAATAAAGCTTTTTTTAATGACTCAACATGCAAGAGCAAAGTGTAAACTGTACAAGTGAGAAGATTGTCTTACTGGGTATTACAGTAATAGTGAAGACAATGTTCTTTTACAGCCTGAGGGTGAATTATGTCACTTGCTATCAACGACAAGAAAGCATGTTGCAATGTTAGTGTAACTCTGGCAACAGTTCTAACAAGAGCATAACGTGGCTGCAGATGCACCAAGTCCTACCTGCTGTTAAATTAAATGTTCTTCCCTTTAGTGAGGCTTGGAACGGAGAAAACCAGTTCAGCACAGAGCCTACTACAGGTATTTGTCGCAGCAGTCCCTGTGAAGTAAACAAACACTGGCTGGTGAACAAGCTACTGACGTAGTGACAAGTTACTGAGATAACCAATGTTTATAGCCTTACCTCTTCCAGAAGTCGTTCTTCATTTGCTTTCTGAAGCTGAAGCTGTGCTTCCTGTATCCCTTTTCTAACAACTTCAGTCATGTTTTCCAACAGCTAATAAAAAACAAATTATGTATATTATTTGGGCTTGAAATAGTCTTTTTAGTTCAGGTTTTGAGGATGTAAATGTGCCACTTATACTTTCCTAATTTAAGACAGTGTCTGACACGATTTCATTATGACTGTAAATTAAAAGAATGTACAGGCTGACTGCAGGATTTTTAAAAGATACACCCTGAGGAGAGAACGTCACTTCAAACAGGAATGGTACATACTTTAATTAGAAATGAGCTTCTGACCCAAATTCTTCAAAGATCTGCTCAGCACATAAGTGTTTATCTGATGCTGAATATGATTGGGAAGAATTTTTAAGTTTCTAAGAGTAAATTCTGGTTTCTAGAAGTACCCAGGCCATACTCCAGCCTCACAGTAAGTCTAACCAGCTATGTATCAGACTAAGTTTGACTTTGTTTTTCAAATATAATAGATGACTGCCAGTCTGGTCCCTGTGGTGTCTTGTGCCAGCATCAGTGATGTTTTATACTGCAAAGGACAAGCAGCTTACTGGGAGAGCTGGGGCAATAAATGTACAAACCCAAGAGATGAGAAAACAAAGCCATGTTTTTGCCTTGTGCAAGATAAATGCCAACTTCCATAACTTCATATGGATTTTAATATTGCACAAGGCCTAGATGACAGGCACTTCCTCCAAAATTCCAAAAGTTTGGGTTCCTGTCAGTTGATAAAGGAAAAAAAAGGCAACTGTTCCTTTTCCCTGGGGGAGAGGCAAGACCAACACAGCAACCTACATGTACTGACTACAGAAGAAGGGAGTGCAACTGGCTTGCCTTTAGAGTATGTGGAAGGACCTGTGTGTTTTCTGCTCCAGTCAAGATGTTTGTCTCAAATTTTGGTTCTGCCTTCTTCATACTTCTCTGTATGTCCTAAGGTTTTCTTAAAAAAAGCTTCACTCTTGCACCACACATCACTTATCTATATGATGCAAGTGTCATTCTCATAGATTGGTTCCAGTTCTCAGTTCTGGATCAAATGGTGTAAGACCCTTTCAGTACCACAGATTTATTGTGACTGGTTCCAAGGACTGCACCTTTCTGAGTTCTCTGCTACTCTTTGTTCCTTCCTAGAAGAAGCTGCAGGATCAAAGTGTCCCATACTCCAACACGTGGTTCCTAGTGGCTCAACTGTAACAGTTAAAAAAAAAAAGGCAGACCATCTTTCATCCCATCCTCAAAGCAGCAGAGGGAGTTGGGAGTGGGCAGAATGTCTCCAGAAAAACTGCTAGAAAAAATTTAATTGC
This sequence comes from Megaceryle maxima, assembly GCA_024605025.1. Lineage (NCBI taxonomy): Eukaryota > Metazoa > Chordata > Aves > Coraciiformes > Cerylidae > Megaceryle > Megaceryle maxima. The sequence continues at coordinate 16,051 of JANHGN010015548.1, forward strand.
CAAAATCAACATATTCCCATGGGCAGAAATAGACAAAGGACTTCTTAAGTTCTCTTTATTTTTCAGGTGAGGAAATTAAAAACCCAAGACCAAAGGAATGAAAAGACAGATGTTCATTTGTGATGCAAGTCACTTAGAAATTCTACTTTAGAGAACATCTGGAGAACTCTAATCAGGTAAATGCTTTTAAAAAAGGAGTTGCATCATCAGCTTTATCATCTCAATAGGTAATTTGTAATTTCCATTTTTAAGCCACTAATTTAAAATTTTCACACATATTAGGACATAGTCAATCCCGTGATGTCTACCAGTGATGAGAAACACCAGCTCACTCAGCCCCCAACTTCCCTTGTGCTGTTTTGTGGGTAGGTTTTCTGATAGCTTAAATTTTAGTGATACAATGAGCCTATTTCAGTACTACTAAAGTTCTTCATTAGAACTACTGAATGCAGGATGATGAACATAAATCAGGACATTCTCAGAATACTGTAATCCTGTAACAGAAGTTCTCTTTCTGTGGACACAGATTATTACTTCCACAGTAATTAATATAGTTTGTTGCAGGCAAGTGCAATTTTTCCTTTCACACAGAACAAACCCATGTCCTCAAGCCAATATGGAAGAAATAAAAAAGGTGCTGAAATGTTCTGTAATTTATTAATACATACTCTTGTATTTTCTTCAATTTCTCTGCCTGTTGCTGCAATAGTTTCTACTAACTCCGACACATCCAGATCCTCAGTTACCATGCCAATATAAACACAGTTCTTCTGCCCTCCAAATTCTGGACCTGTGAAGCACAGGGAGAATCAAGGCTGCGTGATGTACAAAAAAGCATTCTCACAACAGGTGCCACACTCGTGCTTGTGAATATGGAAATCCTAATACATACACACACACACTTCAGTAATTAAGGGCAGTATCTGCATAGATGTAAATTCTACAGACTAAAAAAGCTCAGTTCTGTGAGTTTTCAAATAGAGAAGAGAAATCAACATCTAAACAACAACAACAAAAAAGATGTGGATACTTTATACAGCAGAGGAGTAGTATAATAAATATCAGTGTTGAATATGCTTCAAACTTGTTACTTCCTGCCATTTACAGATTACTTGGTTCCACAATTCTAGGGCGCTTAATTTTTGAAAGCTGCCTAGAAAAAGATCAGAGTTCTGAGTAAGCAAATATTATTTCAGCTATAATGTGGTACTAGGTAAATGTGAAAGTGCTGCTACTTATCATGAAAATCATCTGAAGCTGCTAATCTAGCCACAGAAAGCAGTGAACTGGTCAGTGGGTTTTGGATGAGATCTGCTTCTCACTAGATACAGCCCTGAGAAGGCTCAAATTACAAAGGGACTTTTATTCTTTCTGACAAGGAAAAAAAACCCTTTTGGTCTAGCTGCTCTTAAGTCAGTTTTAGCAATATTTCTGAGAGCAGTGGCCCTTGCTCACCCTGATGAACATTTACCAGCAAAAACAGAGGTGAGGAGGAAACAAAGTTACAGATGTTGTTTCCACAGTAAAGCCATATACAGTAGTGTAATTTCCCATTAGGATGACCTATGTACAAACAATCTATTGAACCATTACAACACAGCCAGGAAAACAACTATCAGCTTAAACAGAAGGGGTTTTGTAAATAGTGCAGTTACCCAAAGAAAAAGTGAGATCCGACTCCAGTTCATTTAATTTTTTCAGAAGTTCTTTATTGATTTTTTCTAGTTCTTTTTCTTGTTTGTCATCATTCTTCCCATCACTGTGATAGTTGTATCTTCAAACCAAGCCAGAAGATAGTAATTTCACTTTACAGTACATAATATACATATGCACATTAAGCATGTATCTGCCAATTTCTATATTTTACGAACCCAAAATCTCAGAACGTTACAGATCAACAAGTTTGTTGGTATTTGTAATCAAGAGATTTTGGGGTGGGGTGAGGTTGCTGCTGCAATTGAACTGAACACAACAGATTTCTAGGTAATGTACTGATTATACTTCATTTGGTTTGACTAAGCAGAATCCTTCCCACAGACTGTACAGGATCAGAACAGACACCTGAAGGGTCTTTTGAAGTGGTATTCAGTATATAAGTGAATCCCATTGAAGAAAAAAAAATTAAGTTATGCTTGTCTAAATACAGTAGGATGCACTTGAATATTACACATCCATCTTACAGATCCACACACTGCCACCAATATTGGAACTGTTGCCCTAATTTTGCTAAAACAGCTCTTCAGCTTCTCTTGAAAAAAATAGATATTAAAAAGGTACTTCTTTAAAAGCACTCAACAGCTTCAGCTGGGTGCAAAGCCAGATAATAATAATGAAACAATACATGCAAATCACCCCTGAAGAGACCATGTATTCCTTTTTGTTAGTGCACAGTCTATCCAGATAGATAACAAAGAAAATACTGAAAGATTTACCTTAGAACACCTAATCCTGGCCAGCTGAGATCTTCAATATACAACAGGCCTACTGTTCTTCTCACTTCTTGCTCAAATTCCTCTCTCAGTTGCAGTGTACTTGTCAATACTGGTATCTTCATTTTTAAGCAGTCTACTAGCTGATCAACATCTTGTATTTCGGTTCCTAAAACTAAAGAGCTGATGTGTTATTGTATGATAAAAGTCAACACACATCACACAGATGTCTGAATTAAGTAATCTGTAAAGAAGCTACTCTAAGTCAATCATAAATACAATTTATGGATAAAGTTGAAATATCTGGATCTGTATAAGTGGTTTTTTCTTCAGTTATCTTTCCACTGATACATAAAAATGGAGACAGCCAAGGTTTTAATTAAAAAAAAAAAAAAAGCCAATAAAAAGTATTTTCTGCTGTTACAAAGTAATAAGGACAATAACCTTCTTCATTACATCAGTAGCTAGAGAAAAAAAATTCCTCTTCCCCATACCAAACAGATCATGAATTAGCTTCTGTGCTGGTTTAAAAGAGAACAAAGAAAACATAACAGCATCGCCAAGTCATTTTATTCTAAAATCTTTTTTTTTCTGTGTACACCAGGATCCTCTCACATCATCATCAGGTGTTTTGATAGCCTGATCCACTCAACCCACACAACCTAGAAGGATAATAATGGATAACCTGGAGCCCCTGCAAGTTGTGCTGTCCACCTGACAAGTCTGTCTTAAAGTAAGTAATGGTGCTGGCCTAAACATGAAATTTAAGACACTTTCCAAAACAGACTTTTATTTCCCCTTCCCATCAGTAACTACAGAAGACCCTAGAGGTTCAGTAAAGAATTCTTCTAGATAAGTCATTGTATTTTGAGCATAAGCACCATTTCAGTGTTGAAACACCTGTGTAGAAACATCAAGAATCTTGGGTTAAGCAGCTGGAAGAAGGAACAGTAGGGATGATTTATCCCTTGTATTTCTTTTATAACTGTTAAAAACAAAGGTCCTCTTCTTGTTTTTCCTAACTTTCCTGAATTTAAAAAATAATCAGTAAAAGTCCTTGTCTGCAGAGGTAACGAGGCAAAGTCACCCACAACAACTGAGGTATCACTTATGCACCCATTGCCAAAGCACAGCAGAATGATTAAGATGAAATAGTTCTGTTTATAGGAAAACCCTCACCGTAAGAGAACATACTAGAGTTTCTTGAGAATATCTGTTTTTACACCAGGAGATTCTACAGCAAACCCCAGTTTTTACAAGTGGCTGAATTAAGGGAGTGTTACCTGCAGAAGTCATAAGTGGGCTGAAACGCACACACGTGCCTTCATCTTCCAGTTCTACCACATCAACTCCACTTGCAGGAACCAGCTGTGCCAACTGCTCTCCTAGCTGAAGGGACAGTTAAAGAAATGTTCAGAGCATGACCACCTCTGGTTGCTGACTTCCCACAGGTAAAGAGAACCACACAACTAAACACAGTCTTCTGTATTTCTCAAAATCACTTTTTGTAATAAAATACTTTAGCTTGCTGGTGATATGACAGGCTGTATGTTAAATATATGTATACTAATACGTATATTGGTATTTCCCAGTCCCTCTTGAACTGGGGAGACCAGACCTGGACACAGTACTTCAGATGTGGTCTCACTAGGGCAGACTAGAGGGGGAGGAGAACCTCCTTAATGTTCTGGACACACTCTTCTTTATGCCCCTCAGGAGATCATTGGCCTTCCTGGCCACAAGGTCACATTGCTGTCCCATGGATAATTTATTGTCCACCAGCACTCCAAGGTCCTTCTCCATGGAGCTGCTTTCCAGCAGATCAACCCCTAACCCATACTGGTGCATGGTGTTGTTCCTCCCCAGGTATAGGACTCTACACTTATCCCTGTTGAACTTCCTTTGCCCAGCTCTCCAGACCTCACTGGATGGCAGCACAGCCTTCTGGTCTATCAGCCAATCCTCACAGTCAGTTTTTTATCCTCAGCAAACTTGCTGAGGGTACTCTCTATCCATTCATCTAGCTCAATGATGAAGATGTTGCATAAAACTGGAACCAGTACTGAAATGTGAAAGCAACTTTGCTTTGTCTTTTTAATCCAAAATGCCCACTAGTTTTGCAAAGGATACCAGATCCAGAATAACTATCAAACTAGTCTAACAAAGGTTTTATAATCACTGATGAACCCTTGGAAGCATTCCACCGTGACTTCTTTTTTCCTAAAGAGAAAAAAGTGTGTGTTCTTACCCACTGATTGAAAGTGTCAGAAATGTGTCTTTTGTTCCTTAATACGAGGTGCTGAATAGTTGAGGCCTGCACAGCATGTGAAGTTTGATCTGAATCCAAAGATATAAGAATCACAGAAGTGGATTTTTATTTACTTAATTAAACAAAAGGCAACCTAAAATTCAGATAAAAGAATTAAATTTCCTAGGTAATGCAGTAATGTAATACATCTACATGATGTACTGGACCTCAAGCAGAGTACCAAGGATCTTTTTTTTTAAAGGTATGTTGAACATGACATATACTAGAACTAACAACTAAAGTTGTTATATATATATACTTGAATATACTTGTTTATAAAACAGCCAATAAAATTATTCTCTCAGTATTGAGGTTCAAATGCCCCTGTAGAAATAAAATCTGTGTTTTCAGAAAGCAAAATCCTGTCACAGCAGACTGCAATACTGAATTCTATGCAGTTACTTTTTAAATAAAATTTTAATGATTCCTAGAAGGTAGAAAATGACTTGTTATGAAAATTTAGAACTGCAGTCTATCTGAAAAAAAGAATCCATCCCAGGTATGGATCCTATCACTAGACTGTGATCAACATTCACAACCTTTTAAAAGCATGTTACCCAACAGAAGTGCTCTATATAAAATTTACCTCATTTAATTAATTTTAAAAATTAGTAGTTAAAAAAAAAGAGAGGGTTTTTTTTGTTTTATTTTGTAAATCACATACCACTATTTGAATCTTCCCAGAAGAACTTGAAAACCACCACTGGTGAACTCAGCTCATCTTCAACCTTAAAAAGAAAATAAAATAAACAAATTAGATATATTGTCACTTTTTTTTTTTTTTTGAAGATTTAACACTGTGTATAATTCCTCAGACTGCTGACCAAAGATGATTTTGTTTGGACAGCAGTAGCAATGTTCACACTATCTCAGTATTGAAAGTTAACTCTAGGAGTGTAAGTAAATGTATCTGTCATTGAAGGAAAGTAAATCAGTATTCAGTTAAAGTAGGATTGTACTGATTTAAGGTATACATAAGTAAAATTTGGGCACTATATAGCAAATATACAGCATTAAATCATTTGTTTAGCTTTAAGTATTTTCAGATATTTATATTTAAAAAATTTTCTTTAAAATCACCCCAGAATCACAGAATTGCTCAGGTTGGAAAAGACCTTCAAGATCGAGTCCAACCTCAACCTAACCCTACTACCCTAACTCTAACAAGCCACTGCTAAACCACGTCCCAGAGCACCACAGCCAAACCATTTTTAAAACACATTCAGGGATGGTGACTCAACCACTTCCCTGGGGAGCCTGTTCCAGTGCCTAACAACCCCTTCTGTAATGAAGTTTTTCCTGATATCCAACCCTGGTGCAACTCAAGGCCATTTCTCCTTGTCCTGTCACCAGTGAGAAGAGACCAACCCCGCTCTCACTACAACCTCAGGTATTTGTAGAGAGCAACAAGGTCAGCCTCCTCTTCCCCAGACTAAACAGCCCCAGCTCACTCAGTCACTCCTCATAGGGTATGTTTTCTAAACCCTTCATCAACCTTGTTGCCCTCCTTTGGACCTTCTCCAGCACCTCAATGTCCTTTTTGTATTGAGGTGCCCAAAACTGCACAAAGTACTGGAGGAGGGGCCTCACCAGTGCCAAGTACAGGAGCAGGATTACTTCCCTAGTCCTGCTGGTCACACAATTTCTGATACAGGCCAGGACGCCATTGGCCTTCTTGGGCACACTACTGGCTCATTCAGCTGACTGTCAATCAATACACCAAGGTCCTTTTCTGCCATGCAGCTTTCAAGCCACTCTTCCCTAAGGATTGCCTGGGGTTGCTCTGATCAAAATGCAGGACCCAACAGTTGGCCCTATTGAAACTCATACAATTATTCTCAGCCCATCAATCCAGTCTGTCCCTCTGTAGAACCTTACTACCCTCCAGCAGATCAACACAGTCCCTGGAGAACATCAAGAAAGTTCCAGCAAGAATAACAAGATTATCTTTGATCATGCTTTGGGGATAGGAGAAATGGATTGGACAACTTCTGGAGGCAATCTGAAACTACATTTCACAATCCTAAAAATGCAAGATTCGGGTAGAAGAGGGAAGTGCTACAAGTATCTTCAAGTTCCCAGAGCCAGTAATACTCTTGGAAAACCATTTTTTATGTAAAAATGGTGGTTGTCACTCAGAATAATCCGTGAATTACCTATTGCCCCAGAAAACTTAAGCTAATTTTATTTTCTATACATCAAGTGTCAATTAAAATTGGGGGGGGGAAGTGGAATAAAACCACCAAACCCTGTAAAACAGAACATCTCAAAGAAACTGAATTTGGAATTAGGTGTAATTTCGAGAACTTACTGGTGTAAAAACCTGAGTTGGGATAATATTTGCAAATAATTTCATGGGTTTCATGATATCATCTCAACAGCAGGGTAAGGTGCAGCCAGAATGTATTGGAGCAACTTACAGAAACTAGTATTACTGAACACATCCATTTTTTAAATGGAATTAAATCCACCTCTGGATGTTGTTCTGTCAGCTCCACTGAGCACATGAGTACACAGTAAATGAACAAACACAATAGTTGTTGCACATCACCAAGCCACATAATGTAACTGAACACCAGAACTTAATTTGAAAGATAACAAGCATCTTCAAAACAATGGCTATGACTGAAGTAATATTTTTAAGTATTTCTTTTAATCAAAGTTATTCTTATGGTTTAACAACCAAAGACTAAGCTATACAACCAAAACATGAAATGTAGACTGTACCGAAGTTTTAATGAAATCCAGGCTTTTCAAGTTCTCCAGCAACCTTTGACTCTAGAAGACCACAGCAGAAAGGAAACAAAATGAAGAGACAAGCACAGTTTAGAAGTTGAAAACTATTCTGGAAACTAAGAAATTATGGTAGCGATTATTTAAATTTCTGAACAACCCCTATGATATGTCAAAGATTCATCCGGTTCTTATGTGCAAATTTAGAACGTAGTAGAAAAATATTTTCTGGTTTTAGTAAAATGCTGACTACAAAGTGATTTTCATTAAAAGAAAGTCTTGGTGAATTTGCTGACAAAGTTCCAGAGATACTACAACTCCCTTGGCTAACTAAAGCACAGTGTGTAGAAGAACAGTTAATCGTCTCAAAGCTACCACAGCAACTGGTTATGATGGCTTTCTAAATTATTTTCATAAGAACAGAAATTCTTACATTGTGGTTTAAGACTATTAATAGTCTTAAATTATAACTTATAGGCTATTACAAAAGCTAAGAACAATTTTAGATGCTACAAAATCTTAATGTCCAATGATACTTTGTCACTCTTTTAGGTCTTCTTCACTAACCATTACAGACACTTTCCATTTCACCCTTCTTTGAATTTTTTGTAAGTGATGTACCTTTAAGGAAAAAGGTTTTACATATAAACCCATACATTTTTTTAACTAACACATTTATTATATTGGACCTTAGTTTTTACAGATTAAGGGCTCAACTTCAAATCCAGTGCACTTGCCAGATGCCATGAAGTCCTTTTTGTCAGGTATTTATAATTTACTACTACCTATATCAATACAACAGTGAGTAGGAAAAGATGAAAGTCTTTCTCTGAACATCTTTCTAGCTAAGTAGTTAGAAAAGTAACAAACTTCACTGTTTAGAAATAACAAATATTAAGTATTTCTCATTAAAAAAACCCCTAATAAACTGCATAATCTAATAGTAAAACTACATCCCTCCTCAAAACACTTTACCCTGGTTTTGTAATTTGTTTGTAACACAATATGAACAAATATGTTATACTGTCAATAGCTACAGTATTCTTAGGTGATTCTTCTACAGTGCGTCAAAATAATCCAACAGAGGTATTAACAGCTGTCATGGAAACATTCCTAAGCATACTGGTGTTCTGTGATAGCCATCTTGGTATCACCTGTACTATCTGAACTTTGTTTCTGCTTGGAGACTCAAACTGTTAAATCAGATGGTGAGGGCTCTTAAGAACAGTCTCCAACCCATATGCAAAGAAGCAAAGTATCCATAAACAATATGTCAACAAGCTGTTGCTTACTAGTTTTGAGGCATGCTTTATCCTCTCCACAATCCCATCATGGCCCAAGTACTGCAAGGAGAGCCACAGTGGAAGGGCACGGAGCTTCTCTACAGGCTGGCTCGATGTCAGCCCAGCTGCTAAGGTCTAAAAAGGAAAATAAACAATAAAGAAACTGCTATTAACCTCTCTTCAATTATTCCATTTTTTGCCAACTTATGGAGTATGTCATAGCTTGAATAGGGGAGCTTTTTCAAAAATAATTTAGATGCTTATAAAGAATGAGACACTAAACCATGACCAAAATTAAAGTTTCAAGATCTTGAGAATAATGACTGAGAAGCGGAACATACCAAAGACGGATCCTCATGTCTGTAGAGTGTCACTGTAGGAACAGCTGGGAGTCCCAGCCAGGAACCCAGGGTAAGAGTCATGCTGTCACATTTTGTAGCAGCCTGAAGTTTATTACAATAAGTAGAATATAAGCCATATATATTTTGACTAGATCAAGACCTTAAAATCTAGAGCACACTGAGTTTCTAGATATAGTAAAACATACCAGTACAGAAGAGGAGACATAACCCAAAGCCAAAGTTGCCAAATTCACACTAGAAAAAGAAAGTGGTTTTAGCACATACTAAATATGTATTAGGAGTCAACATTTTAATCTTCAGTTTAAATATTTCATGTTGATGTGTAAAGGGAGGTAATTTTTGTTCATATATTTTTGTTAATACTGCAGTAGATGTTGCTATTTAGTATTCCAAGACTGAAAACCTGAAAGTAAAAATCCATTTCAGTCTAAAAAATGTTTAATTCCAACCTTTGGGGAAATCATCCTCTAAAGTCTTACCCATAATTCAGCAGAAATTTGGTATCAGAAATAAATTGTATACTGTTATATTTGCATACTAAGAGAAACAGAGTCTATACTCCATGCTCAAAAAAAATAATCTTAGAGCACTGGAGTCTTCATTAATATTGTCTAAGTTCTTGGAATTTCTTTTCTCTTGGTTTAATCTTCCTCCCAGTTACACTGCACCTGCAGCAAGCATTTTTCTTGACAACTTTCACTGAAAGTGAAAACTTCTTTCACACTCATTTCATTCTCCTTTCTCATTCTCAGTAATCCCTGTATAATGTCTCCCCTGACTTTTCCTGTAAGACTTTTTTTCTCTTTAAAGCAAGGCCTGATAAGATTACCATCTGAGTAAAAGTAACCACTATCCTACACTGAAACAACCACTGCAATTAATTATTCTTGTATATGTAAAATAACTATATAAAATGCTTAATATGAGAAAAATAAAGATGGTTCTACGGCACTCTACTAGCTGGATAGCTGTAAAATTATGTGCTGTTCATTAGACTTTTCAATTAATAGTTATACAGAAATAAATTTCAAGTTTCATACCCTTCTATATGGAGCCACATATTATACTGCTCACAAAGTTCCTTCAGTCGGCCAATTTTATCTGTGTGCCCAGCACCTGGTGTCCCTTTGTTGAAAAGGAAATAAGGCAATGACAAAGGATAAGCATGCAAAGCAGGACTCCACATTAAAGGACTTCTTGTGCTGTTGTCAAAAAAGTCACACGAGAGCAGGGAACGGGATGTTTAAGAAAACAATATTTGTATCTGGTTCATCATGACTTAGGAGCAATTGGAATTGTTAAAAAAAAAATACTTGTTTTGCTCGTCAGTATATGTTAAAATACTTAGAAATTAGATGGCCTAGGCACTGAAGGACTTAGACTCAGATAAGAAATGCAGACATTTTTAATATGTACAAAATATGACCTCAGCTAAAAGAAACTAAGCCATCTCAGACATTTTTCCAAGTTCAAGGTAACAGTTATGTCCATTCATACTTAAACCAAATTTTGTTCCTGAGCAGTCCTGTTTAATTAACTAGAAAAAAAAATATATAATTTGTAAAGCTAACGTTAATGTCACGCCCATCAAAAAGTTCTGAAGTGTTACTGTGAAACTGATTTTCAACAAGAGATTTGTACTCACAAGAGATTTGTTCTACTCATATTAATACATCGATGACATAAGCAGTACAATCAACCTTCAAATCAGTTAAATAAAAATGCCTCTAGTCAAGTAATTATTAAGCTACTTCCTGATATTTTCTGATATGCAACCACTAGGATGTTTAAGAAAATATATTTTTATTTTGGATTTTATATATATTCATGAAAGTGTGCATTTTTTTTTTTGTCCATAGCACTTACCAGCATTGGCTACAAGCAACAAGGGCAGTTTTCCAGACTCAACATCATCTTTAATCACTCTGTCCAACAAAGCAACATCCTGTTACCAATAATAATAATAAAAAAGTATTTGTAAATATGTTTGTCAAACAATAAATAATTGTTTCTGCTGAACTGGAGAAATGCATTAGGAGTGAAAACAGACAGGATTCTGAAGTTCTGGAAGACATTCTTTATGTCTGTGGCTTGCAGTTTCTTCTTCTTAAAGGTAAAATAACCTGAAGGTCAGATAAAGCATGTGTGTAAAACACAACACAAGTAAATCATGTAGTCTGTAAGTGTATATCTGACTACACACGTTCTGGAAATCTTAGACTAAAAAGCACCTTACTATGCCATTAAGAATACCTTGCACATGACAGGACCAAGATACAAGCTGCTAGGTTTTTAGAAGATTTCAATCTTATGATTTATACAGCTGTAACACAGAAGACTTAAAGGTTGAAAAAGTATGTACATTAATAAGCTTTTCCTAGCAACATACATTTAACGAGGCTTTTCAGAAAAGGAAAATTAAATAAAAGATAAAAGCCCTGAAGGAAGACAAACTTACCATTTGGTGCTGAGATCCAAACATAGTGTTACAAGGCACACGGCACATGCAAGAAAGGGGTAACCCCAGCTGCAATAAAAATGATGGAATTTCAACAACTGAGACATAGTCCTTTGAAGTGTTCACAGAAATAGACAGTGACACAAAAAAATAGTAAACATAACAGTTACAAGCTGGATATTACATTATAGAGTAAGCTTCCTACCAAAACTTGCTATCAGATTATTAGTAGAGAAAAGAAAGCACAGAAAAAAATGAAAAAAGAAGTCAACTTTTGGTTAGCATGTCAACTGCATTCAGTTTTTCTAAGAAGACACCTGTGCCCTGTACAACAGCCTAAACTCAATCCTCTTTTTCTTGGTCATCCCTACAATTAACACATCCTATAAGCAAACATGCGCTTTCTTCGTGGACCATGTTCCCCTGGAGGTTCACGGTCGCTTTATTACGGAGTAGAGAGCACTCTGCCTGTTTTGATCATACAGCTCAGCTGACTATTCATGCTGGTAAGGGCCATCATTCACTAAAATTTTGCAATAGCTCAGTGTTCACAAATCCAATGTGTTTGGGCTCAGGTCTTTTTCACCAGCTTGTGTAAAGCACAATGCAATCTAGAAACAATCACTCATTTGAAAAGAAACAAGTTAGCGTGTAGGATCCTTTCACTGGAAATATTCTGAAAATTTATCTTAATCCCACTGTACCACTGCTGCAAAACACAAACTGTAAATGAAACCTAAAAGTATTTTTTTCCAGACAAATTGTTTTAGTTTAAACATATGGTCCACTACAGCTACTGAGGTTACCCCAAATAATGACATTGCTTCCTTTGCCTATGTTTTGTAATTATGTTGGAAATCACAATTAATAAGGCAATAGCAACACACTGTATAACATTTCTGTATTACTAGTTTGCAGATACCTGGCTGGCATCAAAGTACAGTTTCACACCCCCTGCACCCTCCTGTGTTGCTGTTCAGTCACACACTGCTGTTGTTTCTACCATGAGGAAAAAGTAAAGATAGTTTTCAAAAGTCAACAAGTTTTACTTCTCCTAAAATCAAACTTTTTTGAGGCCATTCTTCTCCTCATTCTTCAAGTGCCCCTTTTCATCCTGTGTTTCAACTTCAAGACACATCATTCTAAGTCTTAGAAACACACATAATTTTATAAGCTATAAAAATCTACTATGTCCATAGAAAGGAAAAGACAAGGAGTGTGGGAGGAACAGGAGAGCTGCAGAGAGAGCCTGCTCAGCTTGCCTGGGCATACATACAGTCAGTCAAGATACTACCACTGGGAAAAATCTCAAAGAAGCTTTGATTCTAACAGTGGAAGTTACAAGGAGACACACAGATCTAAAGGAAAACTTTCACTGTCCCAAACAAATTTACAAGATTGCTGCCTGTAGTGTACCAGACTACATGGCAAGTACCAGTCTCTTGCAGGAAAAGTCTGAATATATTTTTTAAATCTAGATTTCAAGCAGGTGATATGAAGCCAGGTAGGTTCTATTTGCAGCTAAAACCCCAATTGATTCACTTTACCTCATTGCAGAGATCTTGGCCCAAGGCTGTTCTAGCTGCAGAACTAATGTATATGACAGGCTGCTTAGTATATAGCACTTTAAATCCTTCTATTGTGTAATCTTCATAGCGTGTGTGAATAACAAGTCTACAGATTTTCAGGAGACCTTCACGATCATCTTCATGATAATATGCTGATCCATTTTCATATCTGCAAGAAAAGCCAAGTAAATATGAACAGCAAAAGCAATAGCCAGTTTAGTGACTAAAATAACACTGACCAGCAATGCAGCTCACAAGAAGAAAAAGATAAATAAACTCTTCCATTTTCCCAGAACAAAGTAGAGTAGAAGGAAACGTTGATGACACAGGCTGAAATTTGTCAAAATAGCTGGATTACCTGCAACTTCTCAAATTTCATCACTGCACAAGGTTTCAACAAGTTGGACAGACAGACAATAAATTAATTTATAAAATAATTCTAATAGATGTGAGCCAATCAATATAAGAAAAATCCTTTCTAATTCTAACAATGAAATTTAGGTTAACTTCTGTTATATTTTTACCATTTCATCTGGCACTGTGCTAAAAAAAAGAAGTAAGATTCAACAGACATTTATAAAATATTTCACTGTACTATAACTTTCAGTGGTGTCACCTACCATACCTGGAAAAGTAATCTAGACCAAGGAAGAGCAAAGGTTAAGTTAACTGAAAATATTAAAAAAAAAAGTAGCTCAAGACTCCACAATACAGCATATGCCTCAAGAAACAAGAATTTAGTTAGATGTTTGACCAACTGTATGTCTGCAACTGTAAGACATAGATAGCTCCACCATTTAGCCCTTATAAAAGGATTTTAATGGCAAAAAACGTTGCTGAGTTCCTCCATTCAAGAAGTTTGGGTTTGTTTTTTTTTTTAATGTGATGAGTTTCAGACTTTTCAAAAGAATATTGATAGAATAATTCCTGCCTTTGGCTCCAACAACTTGGCCAGTGCTGCTAGAGCCCTCGGTCTTCACTGGCAAGGGCTCTAGCTGTACAGCCCAATCTGTGGAAGGCAAAGGCAGGGACTGGGAGAAGGAAGATCCAGCCGTGGTAAATGAAGATCAGGTCTGAGAACATCTGAAGAACTAAAGGTTTGCAAGTTCATGGGACTGGATGAGCTACATCCACGGGTCCTAAGGTAGACCAAGTTGTCGTGGAAGACTGGTGAAGTTCCACTGGCTGGGAAAGAGGAAACATCCCTCCCATTTTCATAAAGGTATAAAAGGAAGCGCTGGGTAACTACAGGCCAGTCAGTGTCACCGCTGTGCCTGGAAAGATCATGGAGCAGATCCTCCTGAAGGCTCTGCTGTGGCACATGAAAAATGAGGATGTGATTGGTGACAATCAACATGGCTTCACCAAGGGCAAATCATGCCTGAAAAATATGGGAAAATTTTACAATGAATTAACAGCATCAGTGGACAAGGGAAGAGCAATGGACATCATCTACCTGGACTTGTGCAAAGCCTTTGACACTGTCCCACATGACATCCTGGTCTATAAACTGGAGACATGGATTTGATAGATGGACCACTCTGGTGGGTTGCACTCAGAAAGAGTTGCAATCAATGGCTTGATGTTCAAGTGGAGACCAGTAATAAGTGGTGTTCCTCAGGGATTGGCACTGGAACTGGTGCTATTCAACATCTCTGTTGGTGACATGGGATCAAGGGCACCCTCAGGAAGTTTGCGGACAAAACCAAGCTGTGTGGTGCAGTTGACATGCTGGAGGGAAAAGACCCATCCAGAGAGACCTTGACAGGCTTGAGAGGTGTGTCCATGCCAACTGCATGAAGCTCAACAAGGCCAAGTGCAAGGTCCTGTACCTGCGTCAAGGTAATCCCAAGCACAAATACAGGCTGGGCTAAGAACTGATTAAGAGCAGCCCTGAGGAGAAAGACTTGGGCGTGCTGGTTGATGAAGAGTTAATATGAGCCAGCAATGTGTGAAAGCAGCCCAGAAAGCCCCAACCTTGTCCTGGGCTGCATCAAAAGAAGTGTGGCCTGCAGGTCAAGGGAGGCGATTTTGTCTCTTTGCTCCGCTCTTGTGAGACCCTACCTGGAGCACTGCCTCCAGGTCTGGAGCACCCGACGCAAGAAAAACATAGACCTGTTGGAGTGAATGCAAAGAAGGGCTTCAAGGATGATCAGAGGGCTGGAGCACCTCTCTAAAGAAGATAGGCTGAGTGAGTTGGGCTTGTTCAACCTGGAGGAGAGAAGGCTCTGGGAAAACATTATAGTGGCCTACCAGTATCTGAAGCGGGCCTGCAAGAAAGCTGACGAGGGACTTTGTAAAAAGGCCTGTAGTGATAAGACAAGGGGAAATGGTTGGAAACCAGAAAAGTGTAGATTTAGATTGGAAATAAGAAAGAAATTCCTCATTCTGAGTGTGGTGAGATACTGGAACAGGTTGCTCAGGGAAGCTGTGGATGCTCCATCACATGATGTATTCAAATCCAGGCTGGACGGAGCCTTGAGCAGCCTGGTCTAGTGGAAGCTATCCCTGCCCTGGCAGCAGGATTGGAACTTGATGATCTTTAAGATCCCTTCCAACCCAGTGGTTTGGCACAGTGGACAGTAGTTCCTTTTGTTGACATACTGAGCCCAGTCAGATGTATTTTTAAACAATTATGACTATCTAGTCATAAGTTATTCACAGTAACTCACCTGAAAAGCCTGCAGAGCCAGAGAGTAGTATCAGAAAGAATCCTTGTAGTAAGTTTTCTCAGTCTTTCCCTGTCCAGCACTGATATATAAGCAGCCAAACTATGTCCCAGTAGAGCCATGTGACCCTGTTCACCAACATTTTGAAGTCTGCAAGCCAGAACAGAGTAATTGACGACTAAACACAAGTCATGAACGTTACAGTAATATTAGGTTTGTGTCTTTTCATTGTAGAGGGGCAGAATTTGTTGATGTACAATTTTAAGTATTTGGCAGAGAGAAGTACAGTGTACCACAGTCAACGTCCTGCCAGTGCACATTGCATACTAAAATTCCAGTGCAGACAAAAGAACTTCACTTGGCCTAGCTGCTTACAATAACACCTCTGTTTCTTTTTCAGACAATCAGCCAGCAAGAGTTGGAGCTAACCACCTTGTCTGTACTGGGACTTTTAAGGTGCATTAAACACATATCTTTTTCTCCTCATGCAGAGAAAACTCAAGACACATTAACATCTTTAGAGGCATAGTTTTCATTAGTTTGTTTGGGTTTTTTTGGTTTGTTGGATTTTTTTTGTTTGTTTCTTTTTGGCTTTTTAATCTCCACACTGTTTTTCAAATGTTAGTTTTCAGTATCTTCTGCAGATTAGTTAGTATTACTTCCATTTTATAGAAAAATGGAAAAAAAAGTATCTTTGTTTTTTCTTTAAAATCTGCAGTGACAGATGGTAAATAAATAAAAAAAACCCTATTCAAAGTTCTACAAGACTTTCAGTCTTAAAACAACTTTCAGAAAGTAGAAAACAAAATGAGCTGTCACATCAGAAAAAATTCCCTTGCATAACTTAATTTATTAATTATTAATGAAAGCATTATCATTTTAAGAAATCCAGGCCTAACATATCATTCCTGTTCACTTTATAATGTAAGTTGCCTTTAAAAAGTTACATGGTTGCACAGTACAGTTACACTTCAAAATACTTAAATGTGTAAGTTCTATAATAATCAGAATATAACAAATCAAATATATTGCACATTAATTAATTCATATTGGCTTTACCGGTAGGCTTGTGATATTTCCTCTTCCTCCTCTCCATGCATTAGGTTTTGAACTAACTGAAGTATGCTCACCATATCCTGTCCGCTGGTGTACCGGGAAGGAAAAAACCAAAAACCACATCAAAAGAAAAGGTGAAGTACCAGCATCTAACAGAGGCCATTTGGGATAATGCATGCTACAACATGACAACAACACTGCACTTTTACAGACTGCTGAGTGCAGCAACAAAAAACCAATTTCTTGCTCTTAGAAAAACAGATCCTGAAGATGAGGCAGCTGAATCAATTAATTCAAACTTCTACTTAATTACAGTAGGATACGTCAATAAGTATAAACTCAGGCTCACAGAAAAAGAAATTTCTGAAATCTGAAAATTTGGACTGAAAAATTTGTACTGATAACATTTAATTACTTATTGTTACACAGCAAAGAACTTCTCTTCACATGATCCAGATTCTGCTCACAAACTCATCACATCTCTTAACTACCTACAAATATAATTTTCTTGCGCACAAAATCTATGTTAAACTTCTGACATGATGTACCTTAACATGGTAAAACTGGAAAAAGACCCACAAAATTACAACTTGTTAATTCCAACTAAAATTTACAGTAGTATAAGCACTTACACTCTGAATGTTGAAACTGCTTTTTATTCTTAGAAAAGTTGTTTTGGTGTCTCCACTCAAAACCAAATAGAGTTTATGTACACAATAGACTTAAATAGATTTTGCAATACTTTCTGAAGTGCTAGCTTGGAGTCTTGCAGGATTGTCTTCCAAAGAGGCTACAACCAATTTAAATCTTAGTTTCCAGGTACAATGATCTTACCTGCCTTATGCCCAAGAGCTCCCTATAATGTTGTTATGACAGTTGCGCTGAAAAGGTTGGATTTTTTTGTTTGTTTGTTTTGATTTTGGTTTGGTATTTTTTAATGTTTTCTACCCTATCAGTCTCAGTTATTTTTTTTTAATCTGGTTGTTTTATTGAAACTTTATGCTATAGTATAAGTTTATCTGTATTTACTTTGTCTCAACCGCAGCTGTAAGCACCCATACTTAGTTTCCAACAGTTCAAAATTTCAGTCACCAAGCATAAGTAATCTTTGTTCCATTTTTTGACAAGAGTATGGAAATAGTTTGTATGATGATAGTTTTTTTTTTTTTCTTCCCTATGTGAGTATGGAAAAAGTTGATATAATGACTATCCTGGCAAACGTTCCCAGCTGCACTAACACAAAAGTTGCTTGGAAAACAAAAATGTTACATGTATTTTACAGATTATGAAGAGTAAAAAGCATTATCTAATAATTGTTGTTGCCTACCTGCCTTGGAGTGGTCCAGGAATATCCTTCCGTGCATACTTTTTTTCATTTTCTTCCTCTGCTTTTCTAAGTTAAAGACACAAGAACAAACTATGTATTTAGCTTGTGCTTTATAACATCAAATATATAGTTGGCTTTGACTTGAAGAAATACAGACTGACCTATTTTCAATCTATTTCACTGACAATAGTTTAGCAAATAATAATCAGATAAGACCAATACAAAAGTTTAGTACGGTCTGAATTAAAGAATTCCTAAGTATTGTTTTTTTAGTTCTTTAAGAGAAAATGTCAGAGAAGATTTTTTTCACAATAGGAATTAAAAGTTACTTGCACAGGAATAAGGAAAAAAAAAATCTAACACCTCTGAAAAAACAGACTTCCTCTGATTATTATGGAACATGCATAAAAATATATATGTCTATTTTAAAAATCCCACCATTTGAGAAACAGAAGTGATTTGTACAGATATAAGCTTCAGGATGACAATATGACCTTAAACTACTAGGAAAATTTCTTTGCTGCTTAATGACAGTGACAGTAATAATCCTTCCTCAGCAGAAACAACTATTGGTTTTTTAATTGTCATCCTCTTCTCATACCTTTGATTGTCTTCTAGCATCTTCATTGCTTCATTCAGATTCCTTCCCATTTCTGCTAGAGTAGGGTCAACCATCTTTCAGGGAAAAAGATAACAACAAACAAAACCCATTTATCTCACTACTGTTTCCACAACATCCTCAATAAAAATACATCATCCAGGTTCTCTTAATTAGCCTGTGTGTACTTATTTAAAAATAACAGTATGTTCCATATCCTGAACACAAAATATTCAAAATGAGAACGTAAAGCTAACCTAAAATAACGCAAAGTAAATCTCAGTTGTGATGTGGAACTTACTATTGATAAATCAAATTATTCTTCTCCCCAAGGAAAGGCAGAACTTTTCTGATGAATAATGAAAGAGCATCAGAAGGTAAGGATTTGAGAAGCATGAGGTATTCAAGTAAGTGCTCATTATAATGCCTTGGCTAAAAAAATTAAGTATGTGCCACTTTAGCCCAGCTGAATGATCTTTTCTTTTCCATCATCATTCTATGCCAGCAATAAAACTTCAACTATTCCCTTAAATGTAAAAAATGCAAACAAACACCAAAACAAAATCCAAAAACTGCCAAGGCACATCCTAATCTTTCTACAGAGTATGGAAAATAGATCGATACCCCAAATACAATCACAAGTCTTTCAGTGGCAAATCTCCTTTAGAAATTATCCTTGCGTCTGGATCAGAAAAACCCAAACCCATTACCATATCCACAGTTGAGTTGACTCGATAATCAGCTAAAAAAATCCACAAAACGTGAGCTCCTCTGCAATAATAGTAACAGAGGAAAAAACAAACAAACCAAAGCCCAATAAAACACAGCCCTCCTCACCCCCACAAAAAAACCACAACACACCACCAAACGAGGGAGCAATCACGCTGTTCTTACAAGAAAGTTACCTTCTAGAAAAAAAAAATTGTTTGGGAGGCTGATATACATTTGACCAAGGCAGCTTTTTGGTCACTGAGCATTTTGATGTAAATTCAGGGAGGAAATTTGCATAAACTGACAGTTCATTCACTTTTTTTTTTTTCAGATTGACAGTTCAACTAAGAGGTATTTCAACTAAGGTATTCAAGTAACAATTCCTAGAAGAGGTTAAAAAAGCCAACACTTCTTACCTAAGAAACACAAGAAGGTACAATTTAAAAGTGCTCTAGCAAAGGCAGAAATAAAATGTCAATCTTCCATGCCATTTCCTCATTCAGGTTGCCCGTCAAACTTAGACAATGGCAGTTTTCAAAACAGATGACAGAACACCTAATCCTAAACACTCTTGAAATATTTTTCCCTGATGCCTTTAAACCAATTTTTAATCTTAACTTATTGGAGAGATGCCCTTTAACTAAACAAAGGTTAAAACTGCTCTGCAGCAGGCATGTTGAGAAGGACTGACATGCCGAAAAGGCTTACCTTGCAGCAACAGCAGCCCTCTAGCTACACAAAACAGGTCAACAATCCTGATTTCACTGTTGAAATCAGATTATAACAGATATTTATTAAAGAGCCTGTCAGGATAAAATAGCTTTAAAAATCATTGAACTTACTTCCCCTAAACCAGTGACAAGTTCAAAGACAAGTAAGTAGTATTTTCCAAAGAACTGCTTGTGATTTCAAGAAGTTTTTTATGAACTTTAATGCAAGAAGCCTGGCAGAAGCCTGTAACACTGACACAAGAGATCTGGACAGGAACATTTGTCTACTTAAGGACTTGATGCCATCTAGAAGCTTCCAATGAATGTGAAAGGTATCATCTGGTGGAGTTTGATTTTCCTATAGTGATCGATATTAAACTGTATTTGAAAAATAAATATACCCCAACATAAAAGTAGAGGGTAACGCTACTGATAAGACCCATCACATCAGAGAGAAAAAGCCATACGATACTCAGGTGACCCTCAATAAGGAAATCTTACTATTCTTGTCTCTGTCAGCTTCAGATACTAACCTAAACTAATTACTGTACAAAGCCCTGATAAATGACTTATCAGCACTTGTTTTGCAAGCTTGCAGGCATTCTTTAGGGAACAAAATGTAAGGGTCTTTGACCAAAATAAAGGTGATGTCGACACAGCAGGAGAACCGTTAAAACTGGTTCTGCAGGTTCATCAGCAGAAAAGAAGAAGACCACCCTATGAACCTAATAGAGTAATTGTGCACGCAGGCCTAGGCAGAGATTGGGCAGACACATATGTTAATGATTTCTTGGAAAACTAATGAATATGTAACCGAATTCTCAGAAATCTAACGCGTAGTCATGTGTAGGCTGGGTAAGTATTTCCTGGTTAACTGCAGGTGGCGTGCACATTTGGAGGAGTGATGCCCTGTGCGTCCGGTGCCGCACATAAAGAATACCTGAGTGATAACACTGTGCTGTGATTGAGTTTATTCCGCAATCCTTACCCAGCCGCACCTACCCTCCCACTTTGGTGAGGAGTGATAGAAAGCAAGGGGGCTTGGAAACTCTGATCTTTGAAGCGATTGTTACAGAGTTGCTTCTTCCTTCCCCCACTTCCCAAACGTACTGTAAGCATTGCCTCCATAAATTCAACACTAACACATTTTCAGCAAAGCCGGTAGCTGTTAACCCTTTAAACTGCTGATGAGGTTGTGAGGGTCGTAAGGGAGGGAGTGGTGGTTGGCTAAAAATCAATCAATCAATCAATCAATCCAAACCAAGCCTAATATTTGAACTTACACTATCCACACTGTAGGTATATAATAGCTTGTCTGCTATGGTATTTGAGAAACATTATCCCTTAAGGCCTGCACATGCTTTCCATCACTGCTGATGGAAATGCATGCAACTACTGCCCTTGTGCAACACAGGCAAATACATTTCCTCATGCTGATGCAGACAAAAGCAAATTTAATTACAGAATGCAGTGAGAATAATTTACATTAGGATTTTACACCATTTTCATCCCGAATATTGATCAAAAGAAAAAAAATAAGTTCAGAGTTGCCATACATTCAAAGATTATTTTTACCAAAATACTTAAGAAATTTAATGCATATTATAGCAAGTGGTAGGTAGCTGAAAGAATCAGTAACCTGGCATGGTCACACTGGATCAAACCAAGATTGACAGCTCTTTGTGTTCTGCTCTTCAGAAGTGGCCAGCAACAAACACTTGAAGAACAAAAGAACAGTGCAAGTATTCAGTAATGTTTGCCCGCAAGAACTCCCAGCATCTAGCAATAAATGGGTTTTTACACTTCTGACTTCTGCAATATCCACTGACTACAAGAGCCACAACTTAAGCACTGAGCAAAAAAGCAGTACAAAAAGGTCAAGACCTCAGTACAGAGATTAAAAAAAAAATACACACACTGCAAGCATTTGATACTCAGAATACAAAATATATAGCTAGGAAAAAAAAAATCACTGTCAATATTTCCATATGTTTTCAGTGTTTTCCAGAGTTGCACCACATCAAAGAAACTCTGAAATCTTACTTAAAAATAGTTTTACTCCCTGGAGCCTTTAATTGACTGGACATAATTTACTGATTATGATTATCACACATACTTTAATTCCAGTGACCATAAAACATGACTGATGGCTGGAAGGCAGTTATCTGCTTAAGCCTTCTTCAGTATCACATGCAAATATTCAAACAGATCTGTTGCAGATGAGAACACAAGATGTAGAGGCATTAGTAGTAGGGCTCTGAGCTGCTTTTGTTTGTTACAAATGTAAACTACACCTGCTTGAATTACATCAGATGTTAAAACCTGCACATTTACCTTTTGACTCCCCGTCTTACTAGTAATTACACATGCATGAAGCCCTTCTGCCTGGCATAATAAATACATAAAATACAGTTTTAAAAGTCCTAAGAAGTTACACTAAGCTCCCTAAAATGGTATGAAATCTAGAAAGTCTTTGAATTCTAATGTGGGTTTAATCAGAAAATGAATCCCTTCTGTTTTTATTTTTCCAATTGCTAAGTGATTATGCAGCAAGTTATTTTCTCCTTTGAATTACAGGAAGCACAAAAAAAAAAATCAAACACCCCCCCCCCCCCCCCCACAAAAAAACCACCCCCAAACCCCCCCCATACTCCCCTCCCCCCTCATTTTTTTGTCTGCTTCCTCTCCTGCTCCCTCCA
>JANHGN010015550.1:0-45104 GCA_024605025.1 Megaceryle maxima
GCACACGGAGGCGGCCCGTTAGACACAGGTGTTTTATTCAGGCCCCGCTGACTCAAGCCCGTGGCCAGAAGCACGAGCGGGGGGAGGTGCGAGGAAACGTCTAAGGGGAGGGAGGCGACTCAGGAAGGGGAAGGGGCTGGCTGCTGGCGATGGGGGCTGCCCGCGGCCCCCCGGGGCGGGTCTTCCTAGGTCTCCCTGGGTGGGTGGTACGGGACGGCGGCTCCGCGCTCCGGGGCGGGTCGGGGGGGATGTACACGGAGCTGGGGTGCAGCCTCCACCCGGCAGCACCATTCCGGGCTGCAGCGAGAGGCGTGAAGTCCCGCGGGCCCTGGCAGCAGCTCCTGGTAGGGGCTGCAACGCTGGGGTCGTGCTGGAGTTTGGTCACGGCCAGGCTGGAAACGCAGGAGAGCCGGAGCTGGTGGTACCCGCTTCGGTGCATCGCAGAAAGCAGCGGGTCCCTCCTGCTCCTCCCAGGAGTGTCCCCACCACCTGGGAGCAGCCCAGCCCGAGGAACAGCTGCCGGGGGGGCAGCTCACCTTACAGGTTGGCATCGTACGCTGCATTGGTGAAGATGCCTGGTGAACCCAGGTCACTGGAAAACAGACACGGGTGTCAGCTGGGGTGAGAGGGCAGGATGGGGAAGGGCAGGGGTCAGCACAGCCCGGCAGCCCTGAAGCTGTTCCCACTGCATACGAAAGCAGCGTCTGTCTGCCGGTGGAGTGACCGCAGGGCTGTGACGGGTACAGGGCAGGGCCACCCTCCTGCAGAGCACGGCTCTCACCTAGTGGGATTAAGGAGTTTCTTCTTCTCCTCTGATAAGTGTCAAAATGTCCATAGTGGTAGTGCAGATAAGAAAAAAACAAGTTTAGTGAAGGATTTGATAAGCTGCAGTAGCAGCAACTGAAATCGAACCAAATTTGATAAGCATGGGATGGAGCCAGAACAACTGCCACCTTCCCCTTTGCAATTAAGGTGGTTTTCTGGCTCTGCCCTCCAAACCTGACTGCTGACACTTCCCACTGGACAAACAGCCAAGGACATGCTGCCAGACCAAAGCAACTTGCAGCAGATAAAAACCACATGGATTGGGTAGTCACGCTGTTAAGCTCTTCTGCTCATCCCACCCTCCCGTGGGACTGCGAACCCCTGGTCTGAAAACCCCCATCCAAAGCGACAGTGGGCTAGACAAGGCATTTCCCTACCTCTGTTGCTGAGCCGCTTGGCCAGGAGGGCAATGAGTGTCCCCGAGAGCACGATGCCAGCCACCACCAGAGCCGTGCCACTGCTGTAAGCCAGGACTTGCTTGAAGGGGGTACCATCCTCTGAAACAGATCCACAGGCCCTCAGGTTAGAAAGTTATCAGAAGGACTTCACAGCACCAAAGCTGCTGAGGTGTCCCCTCTGTGTTCGAGATGTGCTGCAGGGAGCTGGATGCCTCCCCCCAGCCCCACCCACCCCAGTGCTAGAGGAATGGGAGATCCTGCCATACCTGCACAGACAGGGGGATGCCTGGTCCAGTTCCCTGTGGCTGCACACCAGAGCACCTCTGCTCCCATCCGAACAAACCCCTTCTCGCAGGAAAAGGTGCACGTGGAGTTGTAGGTGAAGTTCCCATGCATATGAGAGCAACTCAGCTGGCCTCTGCTGGGGGGTTCCAGCACCGGACACCTGATAGCTGGAAATAAAGCACAGCAACAGCATCAATAGGACAGGACCGATGGTGGTGGGGTGAGGATGTGTGGGCTGGGAAGCCAGGGGATGAGTTGTCATGGCCTGGAGGTGCTAAGGGGAAGGGGATGCTGGGGACAACAATTTGCTACAAGAAAGCACTTGCAGACACATGTGATTACAAGATCTACCATTGCATTGTGGAGTGTTCCCAGTCCAGGTCCCCATGGCTGTGCACTTGCGGCTCTCTGATCCCACCAGCACAAACCCCATCTGGCAGGAGAAGGCACACGTGGAGCCAAAGGCAAAGTCCCCATGGAGGTGGGAGCAGTCAGCCTGGCCCATCTTGGGGGTGGCCAGCACTGAGCATTTGATAACTGCAAGGGTAAAGAAGCATGCTTCAAAAAGGAGCCTGTGAGGCTATACCATTGGGACCAAGAGGCTCAGAAACCTCCTAAATGCCACCCTAAGGCCAATGACACTCTGAGCTCCAGTAGCAGCAATACCTTCACAGCGTGGGGCATCCCCTGTCCAGGTCCCTGTGGCCATGCACTCACGGGTCTCTGGCCCTTTCAGTGCAAACCCCATCTGACAGGAGAAGGCACATGTGGAGCCAAAGGCAAAGTCTCTGTGGAGGTGGGAGCAGTTCAGGTCTCCCCAGTCTGGTGCACTGAGCACTGGGCAGGTGATAGCTGCAGGGCAAAGAGACACAAGTTCAAGCAGAAGGTTGGGGACTATGAGGCTAAACTGTTAGAATGAGAGGACCAAGACATCAGAGAAATCCCAGGGTCATCCCACAGCCTGCGACACCTTGAACAGCAACTCTACCTTCACATCGTGGGTCATCCCCTGTCCAGGTCCCTGTGGCTGTGCACTCGCGGCTCTCTGGCCCCATCAGTGTAAACCCCATCTGGCAGGAGAAGGCACACGTGGAACCAAAGGTGAAATCCCCATGGAGGTGGGAGCAGTTCAGCTCTCCCCAAACTGGAGCACTGAGCACTGGGCAGGTGATGGCTGCAGGGTAAATAAGCACACATCAAGTAGAAGCCTGTGGACTACAAGGCTAAACTGTGGGAATGAGAGGGCCAAGACACCAGAGAAATTCCCATGGTCACCCCAAGGCCTGTGATACCTCGAGCAGCAACTCTACCTTTGCATAGTGGGGTATTCCCAGTCCATGTCCCTGTGGCCGTGCACTCCTGCCTCTCCTGTCCTGTCAGCACAAACCCCGTCTGGCAGGAGAAGGCACACGTGGAGCCAAAGGTGAAGTCCCCGTGGAGGTGGGAGCAGTTCAACTCTCCTTGGTCTGGAACCCTGAGCACTGGGCAGGTAATAGCTGCAGAGGTAGAGACACACTCCAAGCAGGAGCCTGGGGACTGTGAGGCTAAACTGCAGGGACCAAGAGGCTGGGGTGACACTAGGATGTTCCCCAAGATGAGTGACATCCTGATATCCAGTAGCAGCAATACCTTCACAGCGTGGGGCATGTCCCGTCCAGGTCCCTGTGGCCGTGCACTCACGGCTCTCTGGCCCTGTCAGTGCAAACCCCATCTGGCAGGAGAAGGCACATGTGGAGCCAAAGGCAAAGTCTCTGTGGAGGTGGGAGCAGTTCAACTCTCCCCAGTCTGGTGCACTGAGCATTGGGCAGGTGATGGCTGCAGGGATAGACAAACTTCAAGAAAGAGCCTGTGATCTACAAGGCTAAACTTTTGGGCTCAAGAGGCTGGGGAACATCCTAGCATCACCCCAAGATAAATGACATCTTGAGCTGTAGCAGCAGCTCTACCTTCACAGCGTGGAGCATCCCCAGTCCAGGTTCCTGTGTCCATGCACTCATGTCTTCCCAGCCCCACAAGTGCAAACCCCATCTGGCAGGAGAAGGCACACGTGGAGCCAAAGGCAAAGTCCCCATGGAGGTGGGAGCAGTTCAGCTCTCCCCAGAGTGGAGTACTGAGCACTGGGCAGGTTATGGCTGCAGGGGCAGAGATACATTTCAAGCAGGACCCTAGGAACTACAAGGCTAATGTTCTGGAATGGACCAAGACTATAGAGAACATCCCAGGGTCAACCCAAGGCTTGTGACACCTTGAGCAGCAACTTTACCTTTGCATAGTGGGGTGTCCCCAGTCCAGGTCCCTGCGGCCGTGCACTCACGGCTCTCTGGCCCTGTCAGTGCAAACCCTGTCTGGCAGGAGAAGGCACATGTGGAACGAAAGGTGAAGTCCCCATGGAGGTGGGAGCAGTTCATCTCTCCCCGGTCTGGTGCACTGAGCACTGGGCAGGTGATGGCTGCAAGGTTATTAAGCACACTTCAAGTAGGATCTTAGGGACTGGGAGACCAAGCTGCTGGGACCAAGCACCACCCCAAGGCCAGTGACACCCTGATGTCCAGTAGCAGCAATACCTTCACAGCGTGGGACATCTCCAGTCCAGGTCCCTGTGGCCGTGCACTCACGGCTCTCTGTCCCTGTCAGTGCAAACCCCATCTGGCAGGAGAAGGCACATGTGGAGCCAAAGGTGAAGTCCCCATGGAGGTGGGTGCAGTTCAGCTCCCCATTGTCTGGAGCACTGAGCACTGGGCAGGTGATGGCTGCAATGGGAGAGCAGGTCTCAGAGGCAGGACAGATGAGGTTAAATCTAGGGCTGAACCCAAATCAAACAAAACCAAACCTACAGTGGTATGTCTTTGATTTACCTTTCTTACCCAGACAAGTCTCACTTCTTCAAAAACAGTAGAAATGTTTTCAGTACAGTTATTTTTCTGCCATATGAATGATTTCCTGGGAGGGGCAGCTGCTGCTTTGCCAGAGCCATGTTTATCCCCTGCAGTACCCTGGGTCACAGCCACCTGAACAAAGGAGGCTGCTGCTGTCCTACTCACCTCCCCCCCTGGAGGGCATGGAGCAGATATCTGCCTCCACCCTCAGCACGCTGGCAGGGATGGACACCCAGATGGTTTGGGGCTCTAGGGGATGGGATGACTGCGATGGCTATAGGAGTTGTGTGCCAGCCTCTCCAGGCTGTGTCTGGGGTGTGCTTCACTGCATGCTAGGGCAGTGCCTGTTTTCAGGGGTGAGCAGCTCAGCTGCCTGCAGAACCACTACAGGTTAGTGCCAGGCAGACATCTAACACCACCAGCACCCAGTCTGGGTAGGACAAATCCCATTTCCTGCACCTTCTGCTTTCAGACTGACACCAAACACTTTCCTTGGTAGACTTTTCCTTTCATAGCTATTTTAGAGGCAAGCCTGACTTCCCAAAGAATTGCTGGCAGCATCTATCGAGGTCACAAAACCCAGCACTGAAATACAGCGCCCCCCCCCACCAAGCAGTCCAGGCTCTACTTTTGCTGTGTGGCAGGGGGACCCCGTCCAGACCCTGCCAGCATGCATCACAGCCTCCATGCTCCCATCACCTCAGACTCCTGTCAAGAGAAGGAACATGTGGAGTTGAAGGTGAACATGCCACATGGGTGGGAACAATCAACCCATCCCTTTTTGGGGGCAGCCAGCTGGGTGCCAATGCAGCGGCTGCAGGTAGAGGCAGGACAGGCAGCCTCACCCCTCACAGTGCCTGCAACACCTTCACCCTCGCCACAGCAGGAGCCTCTGCTCGTTTTTGGAGTAAACTCAACTGGCAACACTTGCTAATGCAGCTTTGTTATCAGCAAGAGCAACTGACTGACTCATCCGATTCTTTGCAAAAAATCATACATACAGCCAGCAGGAAAAAACAATGAGCTGGGAAACCAGCATTGTAAAGCCTGGAGCAGGCAGGCTCAGTCCAGCTTGCCTGAGTGACTTTTACAAAATTGGGAGCCAGCTCCTGACCCTGCCACCACTGGGAACACTGGCCACAGGATGGCCACTTCACATCTCTGTGCTTGTTCCCATTAACTGCAGAAATCTTTGCTGGTCTCAGCTGCCTAAAGCAAGTCCCGGGTTGGACCACAGGCTCACCCAGCACAGGCATCACTAGCAGCACTAACTTTAAGGCAGGCTTTTTTCTTTTTTTTTTTTTTTAATAAATACATACAGAAATCCTGCCCACCCCCTCATCCCTCCTGCTGGGTCTCCCAATACAGAGGATCCCCAGTTGTGTCTCATGTCTGCTCCAGTCTTCAGCTTCTCCCATTCTTGTACAAGGCTGCAGACACACCTTGCAGCTGCACAGGGAAGGTGGACCACAGCTCTCATGCCCTCCAAAAAAGCCCAGCACCTCTCTGGGACACATGGCACCTGGCTGCCAACACTTAAGCCACCAACAGGAAGACTTTCTCTGCCCGTGCAGCATAACATACCACATCTTTCTCCCTTTTGTGGCTTCCTGCCCTGCTCTGTCCCTCCCACTTTATATCTAACCTCATCCCACACATGATCGAAGCAGCCCAGCCCTACCAGAAGACACCCTTCCCCCAGCCACAGGACAGCAGCCCCCATTTGCTCTGAGGACCCCTGAGAGGCTGAGCACCTTCTCAAGGTGGATCAGGATGGACATGGAACAATGGAAATGGTACCACCAGGGTGATGGAGGTGCCAAGACACTTATGTCCCTGCACTTAGTGCATGCAGGGTGCTGGTACCTGGGTGAGATTCAGGACAGCACTGGGACAGCTGGAGAGAGCAGGAGGCTTATGCACAGCTCACAGCCTCTCTGCCCATTGTGGCCTCACTGGGGAAGTGGTCCCCACATGTAGCACTAAGAGCTGCTTCTCAAAAGGGCAGGTGCACAGCAAGTGCAGCTCTTTGCTTACCTGAGCAGCATTGGGCACACAGGGCTGCCCCCCACCCCCAAAGCATCAATATTGTATCTCTGAGATCCCCAGCCTCTAGCAGGCCCTACCTGTGCATGTGGGGGTGTCTGCAGACCACTGCTGGGAAGCCAGGCACCACAGTGTGCCCGCCCCTCGCCGCTCGAACCCCTCCTGGCACCTGAACACACAGGTGGAGTTGTAGCTGAAGTGTCCATAGGGATGGCTGCAGCTCATGTGCACTCCCCTGGGCTTGAGCTCAGCACACTGCACAACTGGGAGAGATGTGGCACCGCCACCCGCTTAGGAGCATAACAGACTTGCCATTTTGCTGCCAGGGCTCAGAGTCTCTAGCAGGGAGGGAGGGCTGGGGGTGGTTGGCTCACCATCCTCGCACTCAGGGCCATAGAAGCCGGGGTAGCACTCGCAGCGATAGCTCCCTATGTTCTCCACACACTCACCACGCTGGCTGCACGGGAAAGGCTGGCAGGAGGCTGCACACACAGAGGACAATCAGGGAGGCCACTGGTCACCCTGCTGAGGTCTCCAGTCCACCCAGTCCCAGTCCAAGGCCCGGTCCCCCACTCACCCTGGTAGCACAGTGCCTTTTTCTTTCGGTTGCAGGGCTCATCATTCCACTTGCCCGACTCCCGCTGCCGCTTGATGTAGATCTCCACACAGTCCTGGTTGGAGCGGCGGTTGTTGGGCTCACCAGCTGCCCAGTTCTCTGCCTCCTTCGTCAGTGTCTTATTGGTGCCCACCCAGGTCCAGGTGCCACCCAGCTTGCGGATCCCAATCCAGTAGTAGCGCCCATGGAAGGGAAGGCTCTCATTGAGGTAGTCAATCTCCCGCTTGTTCTGGATTGCCACCAGGTCAGTGAAGAAGGTCTGGCAGTAGTTCCTGGCCTGCTCCCATGTGTAGTCCCCTTGGTCACTGTAGTGGTACGTCCAGGCACCCACCTCCATCCACATCACCATGCCTGTGAGAAAGGGTGAGGTCTGGGATCGACACAGAAAGGACTGGCGCCAGTTTGGGGATGGGGTTCTTTGGGACACGATGGTGGGCTAGGGCTGGCATCAGAGCCGAGAAATGCCAGTGACCATCTGGGTGAGGGGATGAGATAAAGGGAAAACTGTGAGTGAGAATAGAGCTCTAAGAGTACATGGAAACCTGGGTGGATCAAGCATCACAGAAGGAGCTGAGGTGGGACAGAGGGACATGGCACAAGGATGAGGAATGTGGGGGAGATGGGGTGAAGGCTGAGACAGAGGACAACATGGGATGGGGCTGGCAGAGAGCAGGTGGCAGAAGAACCCCTGGAGATGATGCCAATCCCTCCTCCAGTACAAGGAGGGAAAGCTCAGCCCCATAGCCTCACTCCCCTGCCCCCAAAAGCTTCCCAAAGGGGAAAATCCAACATTAAGATGGTTCCTTAAACAAAGTTCCTCCCTCAAGCACAGAAGCATTCCACTTCGGTTTTCATGCTTTACACTTCTACAGAGGAGTCATCTTGGAGCAAGGCAGAGCACCAAGCATTCCCTCACCCCAAAAAACATTTGGGTCCCAAGCTGCTCATTTAACCCAGAGATGGTCTGAAGAGCCTTTTGTAAAATTCAGTATTGCAAAACAACATGTTGCAAAAGTCAAGTTCACATCATGGTCATGCCCACCAGGCAGGGCAAAAACCAGAGATTAACTGGAACCCACACCCAGAATTGGAGGGCACTTTGCCACTTATTTACAGTATTTCACACCACAACTTGATGCAATCAAAGGGTTTTAGCCACAAAGAAGCTTCCTCCCTCCTCCCCAGAAGAGGTATCTCCACAACTGCAGAAAGTGATACAGGAATCATATTTCCATCTGTGTGAAAAATGAGATGAGGATCAAAGTTTGCTCCAAACAACAGGCCTGGGGTACCCTGTGTCTCAGAAAAGCATGTCACACTGTGGTCATGCAGACAAAAGTCTGGGTATTGCAGATTAGATGCAAATCTAGGGCTTCCCAAGTCTAATTAGGGCTCTATCTTGTTCAATTATTAAGCATTTTTCCAAGCAAAATACCCATCATTTCTCTGATTTTCCTTGTGAAAGAGCAAACTGTTCAACAAAACTGAAGCTGAGGAAAATGTGGCCTTCAATAACAGTCCCCCTCTTCCCCCTTTGGGAGTTTGGTGCTGCAGGACAGAAGCTCAGGCACCTCCTCAGAGCCTGCCCCATTCTCAGCTCCCACCACCCACCTCCTGGCCCTCTCTACCTCCCCAGCATGGCTCAGGGCAGATGCCCTGCTACCCTTATACACCTTACCCCTAAACTGTGAAGGGCCAAGGAAGCCTATCTGCTACACACCTACCCTCCCTTCACCCTCCTGCTTCTTTCCTCCAGCTCCACCAGTACCCCTCTCCCTCTCTGCAGCACAGCTCATCCCCCCTTCCTTCCCTTCAGCCTTATGTTACCCCTCCCTGACCCACCTGGAGCTGAACCCCCAGGTGAGTGCTCTTTGCTTGTGTTTCCACCCCTTGGCTCCCCGGCAGCCCCCAGTGCCTTCCCCCAGGGTGGTGCTCAACACCTACCACACCATTGCCTTTGTAATTTTTTTTTCCCCGTCAGAGCTAAATCTCAGCTTCATCCTGACACTTCTGTACTTGCCTCTGTCCCTTAGCTCAATCATGAAAGATTGTTTGGGAAATAACCCAGATGATGGAGGTTCTCTAGAGACAGAGCCCGCACCAGCAGGTTTTGCTCTGTGCAATGCCAACATGTGATGGTAATACCCTACAGGTAGCAAAACCAGATTAGTTTCTACTCTGATTTCTTCTCCTGATGTCAGTTAGCAGCTTTAACTCTGTGTGGTGCTGCCCCAGCTGTGCTTCCAAGCCCCCCATTTTTGGGTCCTGGTTGCCCATCTCTGCAACTTGAGCATGGGTGTAGGCAGAGGCTACAGAGCTGCTGCTGCCTTTCTGCAGCTCACGGTACAATGCACTGGCTACCATGCTGCATCTGGGGAACAAGACACCCTGTGGGGACCCTGTGCATTGCCTGGCCCTCCCCTGGGGAGCACAGTCCTGTGAATGGTCTGGCTGGAGGTAGCTGGCCGGGGAAAACAAAGCCCCTTCCAATACCAGAAGGATCTTGTGACTGATGAGCACCCACAATAACATTACCACCCTTCCCCAGTTTTTCAGACCTGCAGGCTCCTCAGGAGCAGGGTCACACTGGACTGATTGAGCAGGCAGCGGGTAGCTTACCCCATGTGATGGCAGCGATGCCCAGGTAGCAGGTGCTCCAGGATCCTAGAGCCCATGTCCTCCCAGCAGACCTCAATCCCACAGCAGTGCCCTGTGTGTCAGGGAGAGAGGCATGAGTGTGCACATCTCACAGGGGCTCACACACCCTGCCACACACACACACACTGCTTCCAGATGGTCCTGGTAGCCACTAGAACATGTTGCTTGGGCCAGCTCGCAAGCACGCACACGAAGTGGCACTGGCCACGTATGGTCCTGCTGCAGAAAGGGCCCCTCCTGCAAGGCACTAGCAGAGGGGGCTGTGCCCACAGCACAGCTGGGTAGTGGAGGAGGCCATGTCAGCAGCAAAGTTCACTCCTGCAGAGCCCCTAAGTTTAGGGCATGCCCTGTGCCCCCTACCCCTCCCCACTCACCCAGGACTAGGATCTGCCTCCACAGCAGCAGTGCCCTGTGCACCTGGCACAGCCTTGCTATCCTGACAGGGTCTCTCTGGGGCAGCCTGGGTCGGTCCCGTAGGTCCTCAGCAGTGGCACTGGTTCCTGACAGTGCCTGCCTGCAGCCCTGCCCTCCCCTAACCCACTTTTCCAGGCAGAACCTGACTCATCCCCAAGGAAAAGAGCAGGACTTACCATGTTGTCGCTGTTGCCCAGCCACCGGCAGCACCAGGCGCCTCTGGCCCTTGTCAGGCAGCGGTGCTCACACTTCCTCCGATCGCTCCCTGCCCTTGGCCTCTTCCCCTCCCACCCCAACCCCGCTTCCAGCCCGCATCCTGCCCCGCGCCCTCGCCTGCCCTGCTGCAGGGCTCTCCCATCTCCAGACGCCCTGCTCCCTGCCCGAGGCTGGAGGGGAACAGCGCGGTCAGCACTGGTGGGACTCAGCTCAGCACCTGCCCCATGGCTCAGGAGCTGAGTGCATCCCCGCGCTGCCACGGGAGCCAACCCGCAATGAGCACCACAGGAGGGGCAGAAAGGTCCAGCCCATGGTGCCCTGTGCCCTGAGACCTCTCTGACCCACCATGTCCATGTTGCAGTGCCCACACTGGCTGCTGGAGAATGGAGGAGAAACAAGGTGTGATGAGCTCCCTTGGGGGCTGAGTGGGGAGTGTGGCTTGCAACCTCCCCGCTCCTACACCGGACTCTCTCCTCTCTCTCCAGCTTTTTGCTCTGGCTGTGAATCTTCATATACTGCTTATAAAAAGTTACTTACACAATGTATTTTCCTGTCTTTGCCTGTAATTCTTTATGAGAAATGTCCAAGAACATGCCAGAGAAACTTCCCCTGAGTTGTTAATATCCTTTGTAAACCTCCACCGATGCTTCAGGAACAAGCTTCATTGTGTCCACCTCCCGTTGGATCATTCTTTAATCATCATAAATCTTTCCTTACCCTGTGGTGCCTCTAAGTTTTCTGGCAGAAATTACTCCGCTCGTTTCCAGCTAAAGCCAAAGTAAGAGCCATACAGGTCACATGCATTTTCCAGTTCCAGAGAAATAGATGCTGCTCCAGTGGGAATCATGCTAGACAAAAGGAGGAACCCATCCCACTACAACGACTTTATACTTGGCCAGTGTAAATGAAACTTGGTTCCTGTCTCTGGATATCTTCCCTGCAAAATGTTTCGTTGCAGTTGTCTACTTTTACAGAATTGCTAAGGATGAGCCTGCATGGCCAGTAATCCAGGAGCACTCACTTCCTAGCAGCTTATGTGCAGAGGGTGCACAATTACAGCAAGGAAAGAGTCAGATGGGTGGGCAGGGAGGCTGAGGGAAGCTGCTGGGGCAGAAGAGTATCTTCAAATGCTTAGAGTCACCTGGGCAGGGTGGGAACTGCTTCTCCCACTGGTGGAAGACCCACTGGAAGTCAGAGGTGTGCCTGTCCCATGTGCATGGTCCCAAGAGGGAGCAGGCTGTGCCCCTGCCAGTTTCACTTCTGCTGAAACCTGACACAGTAGGGCAGAGCTTTAGAGAAAAAAATATTTCCACCTTTATTTTTGTAACAACAAATAGTTTCTGGTGTTGTTTTAAAAACAGAAGCAACGTGGCTGAGACCCAGAGACTGCCACTGCAGAGGGCAGAATGTGGCCAAGTTCAAATCTGTCTGTGGGTGCAGGTATTCTGTGCCTGTGGGTACCTGGGCTTGGAAAGGGGGTCCTGCGTGGCAGGATGAGTACTGAGTGCTGCTTTGCAGGTAGTAGAAAGAGGTACATGTGGTGGGAAGAAGACCCAAATCATCTCTTCAGCTCTGCTGGGAACTGTCTAATCACTAGAGCCCTTTCACATCTCAGGTGATTTTCAAGGCCGGCTCCCTGGGAAGGACTCAGGATGCTGCAGGGCACATGCTCCCTGCTGGGTTCCTGCTGCCCTGCTTACCCAGGAAGGGCCCGGCCCTGATTTACGGGCTGTGCAGAGCTAGGATTTCCCAGGCAACAGGATGGTGCGCCCTGTACCCCTGGCTATCCCTCTGAGGGCACAGTGCTAGCTGGAAGCCAGGGTTTCAATCAGCAGGGGCCCCATGGGACAGATAAAAAGACACTTTCCTGTGTCACCTCCTCACCATCCCACTGAGCCCTGCCTGCAGGGATGTGGAACAGAAAAGTGCCTCCTTTGCTGTGCTCTGGTCCTGAGCCAGCTGTGGGCTGTATCTGTGGGGAATAGACATGGATGCTCCATGCATGCCACCTTCAAACCACTGTTAAGGGTGCTGTGCAGCTGGAGGGGCCGGGCAACCCATCTGCAGGTTGTGACTGCAAGGCTTGGTGGGGGCATGTGGCTGAGCCACTGCAGCCATCGCTGCCCTCCCAGGCTGGTGCTCTGCCCCTTCGCAGTGTGCTCGGCTGTGCCACAGGCAGGTTGCTGTACACAGGGCAGGGTGTTGTGCACAGGGCAGGGTGTGATGCCCACATGAGTATCCTGATACTGCCGCCACCACCCAGGTCTGGGTGGGACCCATGGTAGCAGGGGCTGTACATCCTGTGTGGGGAGGTGGGTGCTGGCAGAGGTGGGCAGATGCTCTGGGGCTTAGCCTGTGCAGAGGCCCAGGGCCAAGACCAGGCTGTGCCCCACTCTGTCCTCCCAGGGAGTGCTCAGGACCCAGTGGAGTAAAGACCCTGGGGGCAGGGGGTGCAAGAGGCACCCTCATCACCAGCATGCAACAATCCCCCCACGCAGAGGCACATTTGTGTTATTTTCAGCAGAGGCTCCTGCCCCAGGATGGCACAGCCTGTTCCCCTCTTTGTGCAATGTCCCCCAGCAAACCACAGAGGAACCGACTCACGCTGACACAGCCCGTCCGGCTCAGCTGCTGCTGGTGATACAGCGGGCACCTTCCTGGGGAGGGCCCTGCTCCCCTGCCACCGGCAAGAGCTCAGCAGCCCACTGGAGCGAGGAGGCACCCAGTGGCACCCCTGAGGAGTGCAGCATGGTGTCAGCCAGCACCCACACTCCACTGGGATGCAGCCCTGCTCCTGTTGTCCCCCAGTTTCACCCTGGGGACAAGGGCAGCTCTCCTCAGGTCCTGCAAAGGCTTTGGAGGCTCCTTCTGCTTTCTGAGCACCAGCAGGGGACAGGTTGCCCCCCCTCACCTGTCTCCAGGGGGTGTTTGACACAAAGGGTGTTCCTGAGTTGCCCAGTGCCTTCGGGCATGTCTTCAAGTGCAATGCCTGACCCACAGCCCAGGGCAGCCAGACCTTTCTCTAACAGTCCTGGAAGAAAGCAGTGCCCATTAGAACCTTTCTCACAATTTGAAAGTGTTTGGCCACAAGAAGTCACGTTATCTGAGTGCCACCCTGGCTTGAAGGAGGGTGAGATGGTTGCAAGGCTCAGCCAGGGCTGGAAGAACTGGGATGTTTCGAAGATAGACCAAGGGTCACAGCAGCCCACAGCCTCAACCTGCAGGGACCCCACAGCAGTGGGGCAGCCCCGGCTGCAGGGTGCAGGGGCAGTTTTGGGCAAATCACCTCTGCTAACCCCACAGGGTCTCTCTCAGAGATGTTTATTTGACCTCAGCTGTAGAACAGATTTCTGCTTCATGCCTTTCTCCCACCATGCTGGTGATGGAGAGCTGGGCACAGCTGCCAGCTGGGTACCCCTGCCTGCACTGCCTGCCAGCTCCCTGGTGCCTGTGTACAGCACAGGTAAGGGTTCACCAAACAGGATATGAGGGACAGAGATAACACTGAAGTTACCTCACTGCTTATGTTGTAGGGAGTAAACAAGGGGCTGTGCCCACTTGGGGAATTCCAAGCAGTGCCTATGCTCTGCCAGCGAGCCAGGGCACAGGGTGAGCAATGGGGTGCTGGGAAGCAGCTCCAGGGCTGTGCTGCATCCAGGGGCAGCCCCGCAGCCATTCAGGCAGCCCCTGCCCTGAGAGCAGAACCACCAAGCCCGCAGAGCCACTCCTGGGAACTGCAATTGCTCTGCCTGCGCCCTGCACCCCTGAAGGGCTGGGACGGGCCACTGACCTGCCTGGTCCTCCCTCGATGGCGCTCATCTTCCCAGCATGAAAGTAATACCTAGAGCCATCATGCTGGCTTGACACAGGGGCAGCAGCCTTGGGTGGTGGGGGTGTTGGCCGCAGACGGAGCAGGCCACCAGCACTCAGGCCATCACTAGTGCTTTTGTCGAGTGTTTGGTTTAATGCAGAGATTTCAATCTTCTGTCTCACAAAGCAAGTCCCAAGATAGATTCCTCTGTCATCTCCATCACCCTCTTCACACTATCACCTGCTCCCTTGCAGTCTGGCTCTTTGCAGCATGGGCCCTGTCCTCCCCTGCTCCCTGACCTGAGCAGAGTCACTGCAGCCTGCCCAGGGCCAGCGGATGAACATGCTCAGCACTAAGAGCCATGTCTCCAGCCAGGGCCAGCGCCTGCAAAGCAAACAATGTCCTCTCCTTCAGCCAGGAAATCCTGTGGCATTCCCTCTGGCAGGCACTGAGCCCATCTGTGTTTTTCACAGAGACAGAAGCATCCTTGAGAGCCTCTTCACCTTTTGGCAGGGGAGGATTGAGCTTTCCTTTTCTCTTTCTCACCTCCCTAATTCAGCACAGCCAGCAGTTTGACACTTTCTATCCTGGGATCTTGGTTACCCTTCTTCTCCAAGGAGCTACTCTGTCCTGCAACTTGACCATCTATTTAAATTGCCAATTTATATTCTGCAGGTATAGCAGGCACTGGCACAATGTACGTTTTGAGATCTTTTTTATGTCTCAACCACTTTGCTTTTGTGGATCTACAAACTGCCCCATTCATGCTGCCCATGCTGTTGCAAACCATCGAGCTTTGCCCTCTGCAGTGCTCCCCAGGAGTGTGACTCTGGGGATGGAGCAGCCTCATCTGAATCACTGCTTCTGTGGCCATCCAGCTCTCCATGCACCGGATCAGCAATACCTGCTGAAGCTGCCTCTCTCTAACAGTCTTGACTTTTGGGGCAAGCCCCTGCAAGAAAAAAACAAACTAAAATAACAAGGGGAAGGATGTTCCTAACCATACATTGTCACTTTGAAATTAATTCCTCCTCCCCTGACCAGTCACAGCTCTGCTTTAAGAGCAAGATGGCTACAAACACTGCTTTAACTGTGCTTTGGCCATGGGCAGCAGGGTACAGGCTCTTTCACAGCTGAGAAGCAAAACCAAAAGGTTGTTTCTGCCAGGAAATGGCAAAGCAACATAGGGAGTGCTTTCCCAGCTTCATTTTATTTTTATTTACCATTGAAAGGAAAGGGACTGTTTTGCAGAGAGGCATCTTAGGTGGACTCACCAGCCCAAGAGGAAGCAAGGCAGGACCTTCTCCCTCCACCCATCCCTGCTGCTCTGTTGGGGACTTGGTTGGCCCAGCTCCACACCACAACCATACCTGGCTCCTCAGAAAGAGTGGTGTGCAGGGGCCAGCTCCTCGGGCTGCAAGG
Source organism: Megaceryle maxima (assembly GCA_024605025.1). Lineage (NCBI taxonomy): Eukaryota > Metazoa > Chordata > Aves > Coraciiformes > Cerylidae > Megaceryle > Megaceryle maxima. The sequence continues at coordinate 15,568 of JANHGN010015550.1, forward strand.
CTCCAACCATAGCCAACAACCCTTCTCTGCCACCTCTGGCACTGTCACAGTGTCATCACACGAAAGTTTCTTGGCACCCAGCCGGAGCTAGAAACCCGCTTGTGCTCTACAGCTACTGATGTCCTTCGGCAGAGACGTGAAGCTGGGAGCTGAGTCCGTCCTGATGGACACCGGCACAGGCAGTGACCAGAGCTGTGCCGGCTGGGGCACCTGTCCCCTCTGCCATGGGGTTGCCATGAGGGTACCGTGGGGGTGCTGGGTGCTGCAGTGATGTGTCTGATGGCCTGTGGGGCATTGCTCTCCACAATGAGCCGGAGGAGCCCTGCCCCGGGGAAGTCCATGATGACCACCCCCCAGCGCACGGGTTGCCCCCCCCGGCGTCGCAGGTGCTGGTAGCAGCGGGGATTCACAAAGCGGGCCACCTCCTCGGGGCAGGTGAAGATCCCGTTACCAGAGCAAAAGGTGAGGTGCATGGTGGTAGGGTCCCCGGTGGCTGCTCTCTCCAGGTGTTGCCGTGCCCGGGCCCACTTACGTTTCAGTGAGAGCACATTCCAGGCATCGCTGATACTCAGCTGCTCATAGGGGATGCCCAGCACCTCCCGTGGCAGGGCCTCCAGCACCACAATCTTCCCCCGTACCTGGCCCAGTGTTGGCACCTCCTCCCGACACCACACACGGTCTTGTCCCTCCTCCAGCAAGCAGCGGTGCAGCCGGGCGGCGAAGCTGGGCCGCGGGATGATAGGCATCTCCTCCTTGATGCGCATGAGCACAGCTTCACCAGGGTGGGCACGGAGGAAGCGCAGGGTGCGGCGCAGGACCCCCCGCAGGCTGGCCCGCTGGAAGGTGCAGAGGTGGTAGACACGGAGTTCACCCCGCACCAGCTTGCAGCGCACATCCAGGAAGCGGACACCAGATGCCAATTGAGCCTCCAGGCCCCAGCTCTGGCACCGCAGGCGCTGGCTGCCGAACAGGCTGAGGGAGTCATGGGTGCCAGGGATGGAGAGGCGGGAGAGGGGCAGGGCATCAGGGAGCCCTGCCATCCAGTCAGGGCAGCAGGCTGCCGGCTGGGGAGTGCAGTCGAATGCCGCATTGCGCCGGCACCGCACCTCCATGCCACTGGGACACTGGAAGCCCCAGTGCCTGGCCAGCCCCACCAAGCCCTGCCCATGGAGGAGAAGCAGACCATAAGTAGCAGGAGTGCTGCATGGCCCCCACACAACCCAATCCCACCCCCCCCAGAGGGATCTCCTCCATCCCATGAAACCCTATGGCATACCTTGTGCCCCATAAATATTGCTGCCAATACTCCACACTGTCGCACTGTACAGTTCCCCTCCCACTCTCAAGCACTCATCCCACTACCCCCAAACCCTAGTATGCCCCAGCCTCCCCCTCCTGCACCCACCTGGGTTTGCCTGTGGCCACAGGGTGCAGCCAGCTGGATGGGGCATGTATCTGTGGGTGCCAGTGGCACACTGGCAGGTGGAGTGGGATGCTGACCATTAACCCAGCGACAGTCATGATGCACACATCCTGCTTCGCACATGGCACGTGCACCAGGGATTCATCCTCAGCCCTTGGCCAAGGGGAGCACTTGGCAGACACGCCAGTCTGGAAAATTGCCTGGCTGGTCCTGAAAGCAGCCATTCTGCACCTCCCTCCTGAGGAATCAGGACAAACGGGATCAGGGTGCTGTGGGGCCCCTTGACACTACCCCTGGGAGCAACTGTACAGAAGTCCTAGGTGCCCATGCGCCCACTCCAGGGCCATGACCAGGGTTGATCTGGCCCCTTCCCCAGTGGTGATTGACATCTTCCCTGCCAGAGAGAAGGAAGGCAGGAATCTGAAGCAGGGAATCTGTGCTTGGCAGGACATCCCAGCACCTCTGTCCCCTTGCTCCTCGGGCACTGGCAGCTGGAGTCCCCCTGAGGCTGCTCCTGGAGGCCAGGGCTGCCGTCACCACTGGCGTGCCAGCCCCACGGCTGTGGCTGGGTCCAGAGCTGGTGCCGGGCGAGGTGACTCACCTCCTGCCCAGGGGACACGGCTACGGGGCACGCCGATCAGCAGCGCGCACTGAACCCAATGGCTCTTGAGGAAGGGGCGCCTGGCAGGTCACCGACACCTCTGAGCATCCCTTCCGGGACACCGCCCCCGCCTGAGCAGGGAGGCCACAGAGATACTCCCAGGTAATTTTCTGCCCTGGCTTCTTCCACTGCAAGGACACCAGGCAGAGCAACAGGAGGGGGGACACCAACAGACGTCCTTCCCAGCGCGCCGGGAGCAACTGCGAGTGTGATGGGGTCCTCTGGGGCAGTTCCCTGCTCGGGGGGACAGAGACCCTTCAGGGGAAGACAGAGACCCTGCAGCATCCGCGGACCCAGCCCCTGAAAACGGTCTTGTCTTGTGCGGAACAGCAGCGGGCTGCGCCGCAGACAACGCCCGCAGCCCCAGCACCGCCTGCACCATGCCAGTTCCGCTGGCAGCAAGCCACGGGAGGGTGGAGCACCGTGCGACGGCCGCGCAGCCGCTCCCCGGCCGGGCCCGCCCCCGCCAACCGCTCCCCTCGGCATGGCGGCGGCGGGAGGCGGCGGCAGCGGCGGCCGGGCCTGTTTCGTTCTGGGAGGGTCGGGGGAAACGGGCCGGGCGCTGCTGCGGGAGCTGCTGGCCCGGCGGCTCTTCGCCAGGGTGACGCTGGTCGGGCGGCGCCGGCTGAGCCTGGGCGAGGAGGAGACGGGCACGGCCGTGGTGCGCGGGGCCGCGGTCCCTGGGCTGCGTCCGGGGGCGGCGGGCAGAGTGGGAGGGCAGGACCGGCGCGCTGACCCTCGACCTCCTCGCAGGAGCAGGCGGTGGTGGACTTCGACCGACTGGGCGAGCACGCTGCTGCCTTCCAGGGACACGACGTCGGTTTCTGCTGCCTGGGCACCACCAGGGCCAAGGCTGGTGCGGTGAGTGGGACGCCGGGGGCAGGGGTCCTGCCTGCCCTTCCCCCTCTCCCCACCGCCCTCACCTTCCTCTTCCCTTTACTTGCAGGACGGCTTTGTCCGTGTGGATCGGGACTACGTGGCACAGGCGGCAGAGCTGGCGCGGGCAGGGGGCTGCAAACACTTTGTTCTGCAGTCCTCCCAGGGAGCAAACCAGCACAGCCGCTTCCTCTACCTCCGTGTGAAGGTGAGGGGGCAGCTGGGGTGGGCTCCTCTGGGGACACTCGGAAGGGAAGCTGGAGCTGAACTGTCAAGAAATGCAAATGGTTTCAAGGGTCCTCCTGGTGCTGGGAGAGGTGGCGGTGAGGGAAGGAAGGGGGCTGGTAGGACAGCCATGCGACTGGCTTCATCCAAAGCAACACAGCACCCACATGCAGCATCCATCTTCTTCTTCAAACTACTAGAAAGACCTTCTGGGGTCTCCAGCCAAACCCTGTCTCCCCAGCCTAGAATGCTCCCAGCTAGAAGGGCTTAACAGCTAGGTGGGGAGGCTCAGGGCTGTGTCCAGGTGAGATGTGGCAAGCCCCAGGCTCCCCAGGTGGGACCATACACACCACAAAAGTTTTTTTTTCCCCCATATGCTGTGTGCTGCAGCTCCCAACATCTGATGGACTCACAGCTGTGTGCCAGTGTCTTGCACCGGGATCCCCAGGCTGCACACTGTCCAAATGCCATCTCAGGCGCATCCAGTTGCAGTTAGCGTGATGGTTGCAAGGGTGCGCTGCTGACTAATGGTCAGTGTGTCCACCGTGGACACTCACCTCATGCTGTCTTTTCCTGGAGAGCTGCTCACTGCCAAGATGGTGCCAGACGTGTACCAGTATCGCACTGACGTTCGTGCCATCCTGCCCACAGCCCAGCAACTCCTGCCTGCCAGTTCTCGGGGTGGCAGGGATGGTGCTTGCAGTCATCCTTGTCTCCTTTCATCCTGCCTGACCACTCTGACAGGGAGAAGTGGAGAACCTGGTCCAGGCTGTTGGCTTTGATCGTTGTACCATTCTCCGGCCAGCGTGAGTAACGGTGGAGGAGGGAGGGCACACGACTCGGGTGAATGGTTGCCAGGGCAGTGGGCTGGGAGATGGAGAAAGAGGGAAAGGGTGTGGAAAGGGGAGAGCTGGGGAGGGAAATGGAGAAAGCCACCAGCTGCAAATGCATCTCGTGGATGAGTGCATCGCTTCCCAAGCGCAGCAGTTTCTCACAGCCTGTCCCAATGCTAATGTCACATGCCATGCCAGCAGAAGAGGCTTGGGTTGAAAGCAGAGGCTGGGAGATACAGGTCATAGCTTAACTCTGCACAGACCTTGACCCTGTGCAGGGGGGATGCTCACCTGTATCTTTTCAGCTGTATGATGCTTTTGCTGCCTGGGAGAGCTGCCATCCTGGGTTTGGCAGCATGGTGGGGAAAAGGGTTTACTGTCTCAGCTCAGTCACATTTTGGGACCCTCTCAAAGCCCTATGGCCCCCACATGGGTTTAGCAAGCTGGGCTGGGTGCCCTGCACAGCTAGGGAACCCTGTCTCTAGCTTTCTCCTGTGGGATGCTTTCAGCCTGATGCACCTCATCTCCTTGCTCTGTAGGGTCCTGCTGTGCAAACGCCAGGAGTCCCGGCCCACAGAGTGGATGGCTCAGCAGTTTCTGGGTGTTGTGGCTCGGGTCTTCCCCACCGCTTACTCAGTGCCTGTAGAAACAGTGGCCAGGGCTATGGTGGCCAGCGTGCTGCAGCCAGGTGAGGGGGAGGTAGAGGTTCTTGAGAATGAGGCCATCCACAAGCTGGGAAAGGCAGTGCCACAGCAGGGCACTTAGAAAAAGGGATGGGCAGGAGAGAACTTGTTTCACTGTTCAGATGCTCTTCTGGGCCAAGGCTGAACACTCATGTGGCAGAGGAGTGGGGTGCTTGCATGGCTAATGTGGAGATAGAGGTGCATTTCCTTGCATGGCAGCTGATTCTGTCAAGTGATCAAAAATGCGGGTGCTGGCTGGTGGGCGAGGAGAAACAATGTGCTCTGCTGCCTGGATCCAGCACAAAAATCTGGGTAAAAATGGTGTAATCCAGGCAAATTCTTGAATTCAGGCCTTAAATAAAATCCTGTGACTGGTCTGTTTCTGCAGCTTTGCGTTGGAATTTGTTTGTGTCCTGCACATTGCCAGCACACTTGACTGTGAACAACACTGTCACTTTGGTGACACTTCAGGGAACACACACGAGCAAGTAGCCACACTGTAGGTGGACGCAGGAAAGCAGAGTCAGCGCACAGCTGCCTGTGCCGAGGTTGCAGTTCGCAGAGAGCATGGTAGCACCAGTACCACTTGGATGGCAGAGATGGAAGCTCGGCAGCAGTGGCTGATGTGCCTGGGGTACTGGCTCTGCCCACCCTAGGTCTCTGCAAACACACAGTATGCATCTTGTCCTCACTGATCTGTACTGGGTGCAAAGGGGCTGCTACAAGGATGCTGCTGTTCAGATTCAGGCTGTCACTATAGGACCTGTATAAACAGGTCCTACATAAACACCTGCATAACCTGCATAAACACCATGCAAATGGAAGGAGAGCAGGTCCCTGCTGCGGGCACAGAGCAAGCGTGAGGAGCAGCACCATGTCCCAGCCGTGGCCCCAGCTGTTCTCAGGCCTTGTGCTTGGGGTCGAGGAACTTGGCAGTTCTGCAGATGGGACAGAGGACTTACGTGACTCCTGATTTCCCAGCTGGCCAGAGTCCCAGTGCTCTGGGTAATGCTGCTTTCCAGGGTTTTCTCCTCTTTGACCCCATATATGCCTCCTGTGTCAGTGACTTGGGTGTAGCAAGCAGAGGGAGCCAGGATCCCCTGTGTCTTCCTTCCACACAAGCAGTTTAATCATTGGGCTGGACCTCCGAAGCTTGGTGGAGGCAGTGGGATGGTGTAACCCCCACACTGCATCTTACCTGACTGACTCCTGAACCACGCACAGGGCTTATGTCAAGGGTAATAAATGAGGAGCCATAGAGCTGTAATTACTGATTGGATTGTCATGGTGAGTGCAAAAGCAGTAACTAACATCAAAAGGGAAATAAGAGGTAGGCTGGCCTTAAAAAACATGATGTGCTTATACAGGGGAATGGAAATGAACACCTGAAGTGGCAAGACCTTAAAAGAAATTAAAATTGCATACAGATGAGAGTGTAAAAAGAATACAAGCTCTAAAGTTACAGGTGAAAGGCAGGCTCTGGAAGATCTGAGGAATAAGGCATAAAAATTAATCATGACTATATGAGAAGCAGAAAGCTCTCCAGAGAGCCCTGGGGACAGGACGTGATCAGGCTGTAAGAAGGAAAGAGCTATCACGGAAACGCTTGGTGAATTACTTGCATTGACCTTTGCTGTGAAGGAGCTCACACTAGGTTCAGTCCTTAGGGGACACACATTTGCCTGACTGTCCTAAGGCACAGGGAAAACAAAAATAAATATATTTTATTTCCTATTTTTAGAACACATGGTTAAAAATCTGCCAGAAGGAGCACTCAGATGAAGTGCCAAATACTTGCCTGGGTAAGAATTACAATGATCCCTCTACCAGAAAGCCAATGTTGTTAAATATGATGCTAATTTTTAAAAAGTTCCAGTGGGAACCAGGAAACTGCAAAGCAGCAAGGCTACCTTCTATAAAAGGCAAATTAGAAAGGAAAATAAAATCTTGAAATAACAGAGCCCAGGATAAATCTGGTGTAATGGGAGATTCCACATGGCTTTTGAGGGGGCAGTTGCAAGGCACAAACCTAGAGTGCCCTTGGAGGAAACCAGCTATTGTGTACACAAGAAAATCTGGTCCTCAGAGTGCATTTGGATCTCCAAAAAGCTCTCCCAGGAGGGCTCTTAAAGAAATTAAGCTCTCGTGGGAAGAAAAGGAAGGTTTGAGTAGTTTCTTATTGGAAGTATTTTCTTAGCACTCAAAGCCTTGAAATGCACAAACCAAACACTGGACAAAGGTCTGCAGGAAATACACTCTGTGTAACCCTTGTTTCTGCTCAGTGGTACATGGCTTCTTCAGTGTTTCAGATAGTCCCTGATAAAATGTACAATGGCAATCCCAGCATACAGTATAGCTTACTTATCACCCTCTCACATGGGTTTCATTGCTTATTCCCAAACTTGCTCTGTGCATTCATTAAACCCCCACCCTGGGGCCACAGAAGAGATTGTAGCACATGGATCACTGAACTACAGCAGAGCCACAGGACCAGAGAATTCGTCCACCAAGGCTGAAAGAGGTAAAGTAGGTAAAAGTTGTTAAGAGGACAGAACTGATTCCTCCATGGGGTCTCACAGGGCAAGGGTCTGGGCTCCTCCAGGCAGGAGGTCTCCAGAGCTGAAGCCATGCCCCTGGTGTGCTTGGAGCAGCCATCTGCTTGCTGGGGCACATGGCCCCAGCTGCAGCTGGAAAGAGAGCATGTAAGGGTGCTCAGTGTCTGCTGAGTAGCGTTCACACAAACCACCTGATCCCACAGATCTGAGCTTCCCCAGGATTTCCAACGCTGACTTTATTACTGAAGATTAATGAGAAAAAGAATAGCTGTGCTCCCAATGGCTCAGCAGCTGAGTGCAAGGCTGCAGGGGTTTCCCATGTGGTCCCATGGCCCCGCTGCCCTTCCCAGCCCTGGAGCGGTGAGAACCACTGGCACCTCTTACCCATCCCTCACTGCCACCCACTTCTCTCCATGCCAGGAGGTGTTCAGCCAGCTGGCAACAGCACTTCAGCTGGCAGGCACTGACCTGGCACTTGGGATAAACTGGTGACATCCCTGCTAGCGAACCAACGGTCCTAACACACTCTGGCCCTGAGGGCAGCTGGCACAGCCAAGAGACTTGCTGAGCCTGCAAGAAATTGGGGGAGGGGGGGGGGGGCGGGATCTGCACCCCAGCTACTCACAGATGGGCTCTGGTCTATCCCCAAACAGGGGGACAACTCCATGCTACTAACAGAATATTCCCCTCCCCCCGAGTCCTCTGTGAAAAGGGCATAATGATAGCAGCCTGTGAAGAAGTAAAGTACCTCCATCCTCTGCAGACACCACTGTTTTCTTCCCCCCTCTGCCAGATCCAAGGAGGGCTGCTGAGCACATCAATGCCAGGCAGCACAAAGCAGCAGCCCACCCCCCCTACCCTCCCCCTGACCTGGCACCCCTGCTTGGGTGCATCTGGTGGTCTCTAATCAGCCCAAACCCAGGTAAGCCTCATTCAAGCATCTCATCTGCTGAAATTTTAACCTTTAATTTTTTCCTTCAATTTCCATTACAAACCACTAAAACACTAACCCAGGCTCTCCAAGGAGACAGTTTCTAGCAGCCTTCCAGCTTTCAGTTACTGCACTCACACACTGAAACCCAGATGATAGCTTTGATGCATAATCCCAGAACAGCAGGAGACAGGATTGCAACACAGGTCCAAAGTCCATCCAGGAGCTAGGTAGAACCTCTGACGTGGTGCAGGGGGGAAAAGAGAGCCCAGGGCTGAGTTTAAATGTAGCCCTGGTTGAGGGGGGCAGCTGGGTCTGGTCAGTGAAATTAAGGCCATTAGTGCTCCTGGGGTGGGGATGGTTAGACTGGGAGCAAGGTTTCCTAGTCCCCAGCTGTGGCCCAGCATTAAACAAGGCACTTGAATACACATTTCCCTAGCTGCTAAGGCTGGGGACAAGCACGTGGTAGATTTTCAGGGTGAACCTTGAGCCCACACCTGAGCAGGATGCCCTGGCTGAGGTGGAGTGGGAGGTGGAGGCAGAGCAGAGCCACACACCCTCTGTGCCTGTGCTCTCAGAGCAGGTGCAATGGTACTGGCACCAGTGTGGGGTGGGTGTGAGCAAGTTCTGCTACACAAACTGTGTGAGAGTTGGTGCTGAGGACGCCATGCCCACCTTGCCTGTTTGAGGCCTTTTCCCTTGTGCTCACTCTAATCCAGCCCTGCAGACCTGACCCTGCTGAGGACTGGTTGTCACATCCCAGATGGAAAGCGGAAAGCGGGATGGAAATGCCTAGGATGGCCATGGTTAACCCATCTACTCCAAGCACTGCTATGCCATGTTTGGAATGATTCCATTGCAGCTGCTGGCTGCAGCTCATCCTCCCTCTGAGCAGCTACAGGGAGACACCAAGTGGGACCTCTTGGATCCAGGCTGGTCCCAGTTTTTGCTATGATTTGCCTCTCAGCAGGTGGCCTCCCTCACTGAGGTTGCACCTACACTGTGCCTGGGTGCCTGTCTGAGGCCGGGAGGAGCCCACGTCTCAGATGTCACAGCCATAAGAATGTACTGGTTCTGAGATTGCAAGTTTCAGTGGAGCAATCAAAGAGATCTAACCCGAGCAAACACACACCAGGGAGTGGTGCAGCACCCAAGCTTTAGGTGAGCGAGGGGCTGTGACCCAGGGGAGCAGAACCTCACAGGGAGAGGCGAGGACCAGTCCTTGCTCAAGCCCCACATCTCACGTTGCAGGCAGCTCCAGGCTCTGGCATGTGTTTTTCTGCTCCAAAGGGGGATGGATAAAGGGCCCAAATTGTCCACTTAACATTCTGGATGGGAATCCTTTTTGGCCTCAAAGAGTTGCTGTCAGATAAAACCAGAACATTTGCTATGATTAGATTTTTTTTTTTTTTTTACGTTTACATTAAAATGAATTTGTTCTAGAACAGAAGTCACTGTTACCCACCAGCTGATAAGCACTGTTGAAGCTGTGGATGTTTTGATGTTCGCCACAGCCTTTAAATCAACAGCAAGACTTCCCCTAAGCACTTTTATATTTATGAAAATGACACTTTTCATTGGAAAAGGCCCTCGCTTGAATGAAGCATTTCTACTTGGCTCTTCTAAATACTGACCTAGAGCCTGATATGTCATTAAGAAGAAACCTGTAGGCTTCCTGAAGTCCCCCAGACAGAAGCTTGATCCTTCCAATTTGATTACCTGATCTCACCCTAGAAAAAATACATTTTTCCGCCCATGTGAGCTTAGAGAGTAGAAAACAAAATCCAGAAGCTGCTGGGGCCGGGGCCAGCTGCAGCAGGACAGACGGCATTGGTTACAGGGCTGGCGGGGGTCCAGCTCCTGATGCTATATAGGAGCGAGCAGGGGGAGTTGGGCTGCAGACGGAGCTGCTGCCGCCTGCTTTAGCCATTGCTCACACTCTTCTCACGGCCGAGGAAAACCACAGCCTGCCAAGATGTGCAAAGGATTAGCAGCGCTGCCCCACACGTGCCTGGAGAGGTGAGAACGGCCAGCCCACACGGGGATGCCCTGTCTCCCTGCAGGGCTCTGCTGGGGACCAGAAGGGGTCTTCCTACAGCACATCACCATGATGGGCATCTCTTGTGGGGACTGAGATGGCCCAGCTCTGAACTGGGAGGGAAGGGAGGTTTGCTGACAGGGGGCTCAGCAGGATGTTGTGAGTGACCATGACACTTGGACGAGAGAGCACTGATCCAGTCTCAAATTCTCCTCTCTGGTTTGGGAGCCTCTCTGCTGGGTGGGTCTGGGCTGCCCCAAACAAACCCCTCAGTCTCAGCTGCTCTCCTGTGCAGGCTGTGAGCCAGGAGCATGTCGTCCTCAGACCTTAAAGTCTGCGAAACATGATGGGGAGGAAAAGAGCAGGAAGGTGGTTGCCTTTCTGAGACAAAACCAGCCCTGGCTCTATAGTGCCTCAAAATTTTCTTTAACTGCTTGTGCCTTCTTTGCATGTGGATTAGCCAGCCCTTGCCACTCTCATCATGCTCAGCTCTGTGCAGAGTGTCTGCTCCATCCTGCTTGTGGCACCCATCCTCACCCGCCTTGCCCCACTGCTCACCTCAAAACCTTCCTGAGGTTGTGCTGTGCTTCCCAGGCTGCTCTCACCCGTTGGGAACCCAGGCAGGCTCCACACCCCAGTCATTTCCATGCTGACCAAAATGTGCAGAGCTTTGGAGGGAGTCTGGCGAGTAGCAGAAGTGGAAAGGGGGCTCAAGCACAAGATTGGGGCCTCTCCACAGCAGCAGTGTGTTCAATCCTTCACCTAAGGAGGAAGCTTGGTAAAAAACTTTACATGTGAATTACCTAGTGAGGATTTTCTTGCAGCTACAAATGCCTTAGTACTGCTTTTCAGATGACAGTGAGGGTGGCATTCTCTGTCCTGGCGGGAGCTTGGGAGAAGTTCCCCTTCATCAGCTGAAGCTTGCCCAGAAGCAAGGCAAATTCCCATTATCAGCATGAACAGGAGTATGGGCCTGTGACAATTTCTTTCTTTAAAGCATGCCCTGCATCCAACCTCATGGCCATATGCTTACCTTGCCTGGTCTCCTTCAGCCTCCTCTGCTGTGGACTGCACTCTTCCAGATGTGGCTGATCCACACAATTCTGCTCTGTTGTCATCTGCATTGTCACTCTTCCACGACTTTGTAATACTATATTAGTTTTAGTCACTGCTGCTACATTGATGCTTTCACTGATCTCTGTTACATCGTTAAATCCTCACTCCTGAAAAGCCACTTTGCTTACAGCCCACCATTTTATACACAGTTAAGACTGGGTTTGTCCTGTGTGCATCATTTTGTATTGCTCCGTGAGGAATTTCAACAGCTGCTTCATTGCCAATCTCACAAGACCTTCAAGCAGCTCCTCACAACTAGTCCCCAGATATCTGGGTAGCACAGTATCTTCTGCTTGGCCCTTCTCCCCACACACGTAATATTAACAGTATGACCCCAGCCCATGTTCCCCTAGGACTATCCATGGCAAGGAAAACACACCATGTCTCCTACATGTTACGTGCTACATTTCCCACATCATCATCCATGAGATGACCTTCCCCCCTACAGCTGCCTGGGGTCTGGAGAGCCCATCCAAGGTCTGCTATAGACCCAAGGGGCTTGTACCCCCAACTCTTCCCAAGGCACGTGCTCACTGACCTCTTCAGAGAGGGCTGATAAGTTTGAAGGAATCTCTTCCTACTGCCAGAGATGCTTTGACTTCTCTCCAATAGACCATATTTGTCCATGTGTCCACTACAGCTGTCTGATCCAGCTGCTGCTGACATGCCCGTACAGTATCACACTATTACAGCTTTATGGCTCCTCCAACCCTCTCTGAAGCCTTTTTCTCCTCAAGGGGCATCCCCTCCAGCACCTCCCTGCCCTTAGGCACAGCAGCAGCTTTAGCTTTCAACTATAGCTTTAACTTCTTTGGGCTTTTTTTTTGGTTTTGTTTTGTTTTTAAATCTGGAGTCTCTCCTGGCCCTCCCCAGCAGCCTTCTTGCTCTTCATGTGTTTGACAGAGCCCTATTTTTTTTGTAATGCTTCTTGGAAGCTGTTTCTCAGACTTTTTCTTGGCTTGCTCCCATATGTTGTCACACTGAACCTTCCACAGTTTACGATCCTCTTGCTTCTTCCTCACTCGGATATGGCTAGGGGGTTTTTAAAGGATGCCTTTTTGTTTATAAATGCCTTTTTTATCCTGCTGCTTAGCCTTTTCTGAAACCTTGCTTGAAAGCTTGTAACACATCTGCTGGAGGACGCCAGCATGATGTCTTTAAATAGCCCTTCCCTCTCGGCAGTTATGAGCACTAAGCTCTCCGGCTGTCCTTTCTTACTTCCTTTCAACAAACTTCCTCATCTCTGCTGTCTCCTTGTATTTCATGAAGGTCCCACAGCCAAGGACTTGCTCAGCAGAGCAGGTTCTCGCTGATGTCCCCACACCAGGAACTGCGGGACTTCAGCAGGGTAGGCAGCCACTGACAGTCCATCAACAGCACCATGGGATGGAGCCATCCAGCAGCAAGCAGTGGGGCTGCAATATAGGTTCAACACCAATCCAGGAGATCAGGGTAAGGAGAAGCCCACCCACAGCACAGCCCCAAGTGAAGGTGGCATCAGGACTGAGCTTAAATGGAGTCTGTCCCCCCCAGTCCCCCCCCCCCCCACCGTGGGCAGGGTGTGGGGCTCAGCTGGGGCTGCTCAGGGCCATTAAGACCCATTAGTGACCCTTGTGTCTGACAGATGTTGTCTCTAAGTCACTGTAAGGGTGGGAATTGGAGAGCAAGATTTTGAACCAGACCTGAGTGGATCCAGGACAGTGTTGGCTGCTGCGTGACGTTGCTGTCAGTTACATCCAAACTGTGTGTGTGTGCTGGCCTTGTCTGCACCAGGGTATGGGAGGTCCCTTGGTCCTGCTCAGACAGCACCAGAGTCCTGGTCCTGTATTCCCACCTCCTTAGTCCATCATGTGTTAGATTTGGCTCTCGGTGCCCCAGCAGAGCCTGTGTTTTCCATCTGCTGGCTCAGGACCCCTGGCATACACGGTCCTTGCTTCAAAGGTGGGTGAGCACCTTCCCCCTTGGTCTTCACCCCTGCTTTTGCCAGACAAAACCCCCACGATTGGGCATATAGTCTGATCACTTGGACAGGACTGCCCCTGGTGCACAGGACCTGGTACTGCCACCGGGTTGGCTATGGGTGGAGAGCAGAAGGGCCAGGTGGCAGCTGGCATTTTGGCTCAGCATTTTGAGAGATGCTCCCTGAGCCTATACATCCCCTTCTCTGCTGGGAGCTGTGGCCACAAGCACAGACATCTGGGAAAGCAGAGCCAAGAGGTAGGCTGTTCTCTGCTGCTTTGGTGCTAATGGGGCTGCAGCTCCTGCTGCCTTCTTCTGCTCCTCCTCACTGCAGGCTCTGGGCATCAGAAGCCAGCTCCATCTCTGTTTATCCACATTTTATTTATTTATTAGAGGGAGCAGTGCACGGTAGCATCCCTGTCCCAGAGACACCTCAGTGCAGGAAGCGTGGGGACCTCATCACCCTTTGCCTGAGGCCCTGGTCTTTCCAGGCATGATTCAAGTTTTCTTGGAAGCACGAGCAACAGAAGCTGTCCCTGTGGCTGCTGACATTTTCCATGAAAACAGTTGGGTTTCTGGGTGTGCTCTGCCCTGTGCTCCACACCCTCTGCAGGCAGTCCATTCAGACCCAGGCTGGGCTGCTCACTCTGGCTGGCCCTGCTGCCCACTCCCGTGCAGGGGTGGCTGTAAGAGGCAGGTTTCTGCAGCAAAAGCTGGGGGCAGCCAGCAGAGGAGCAGAGCTTGTTCTGGGTCTCAGTCACCCGCAGGGGCTGGCGGGTGGAAAAGTAAAACAGAAGGAGTTTTACAGGGAGGGAAAAAATTAAAGGAATGGAAATGAAATAGCAGACATAGCAAAGGAGCGATCATCCACCGAGGGCTTGTGAAAATAAACAGCAGAAAGGAGAAACACAACGAGTCCTGAATCTGCGGAGCTGCAGCACGGCTTCAACAGCCATGCCATGGCAAAGGCACTGAGCCCAGCCAGCCCGTGGGGAAGCACTGTGAACCCTTGCTACCATTCACCCTCTGTACCAGCAAGATGACCACCAAATCATAGAATTATAGAATGGTAGAAGTTGGAGATCATCAAGTTCAAATATTGCCATACCAAGGAAATGTCCTGGAGGTCTATTTTCATTACTTTATTTCTTCAGTCTTAGACAGCACACCTGAGTTTTCTCTGCAAAAGCTCCACTTGCTCTTGCTGTCACCACCAAGCTGCAGCAGAGGGGAGTTTTCATAGTAGATTTAGATGATCAGGAACACCTTGCAAATTGTATTTCACAAAAGGGAACATGTTGGGAGACAGCTGGACCTGCTGTCAAGTCTCAAAACCCCTCTTGTCTCTGCATCCTCCAAACAGAGGTCTGGAGCATGGCCTTGGGGCAGCGGTGACTGGTGCTCAGCCTTTGGCAGTCAGGGTGCTTCAGCTCCTGAAACCCTTCTTCCCCCTCTGTCCAGGGAAAGCAGCACCCAGGAGGCACCTGTTTTCAGGACCCTTCCCACTGCAGACGTAGGGGCTTAAATATTGCTTATATATACACTATATATAGATATGTATATTAAGGGCACCCTGCTCCGAAAGCTGTCAGTGATGTGGGGCTGGAAGGCACAGTGTGGGACGGGGCTTGGTGTGGGGCAGGCAGTGCCGTGCAGCCCAGCACAGCACCCTGCACAGCCTCCTCTCCTCACCAGCATTTGCTCCGGGCTCATCACTATAGAAACTGAGTGCTGCACACATGTCCCCTAATTCATCCTCAGAGCAGCCGCCAGCTCTGCTGATACAATTATCCCAGCCACAGATGGGGACAAAACAAAGAGATCAAGATCAAGAGCTGCTGCTAATTCTGAGTGCCCGGTTTGAAATGCTTCAGCCAGCCCCCTTTACAGCATTAGGGTCCATTTGTTCATGTCTAGCTAATTACACAGCTTTGTACCTCACCAGCGGCTATGCTGGGGTCTGTGCAGGTGCAGGGCAAGGACCACCCCACTGTCTTGTCCTTCCACCTGATTTGCCTCTGCTCATCCCCTCCTGCAGGGCCAAGGAGATTAAGACCAAGCTGGGCACTCTGCTCCAGAAGCCTGACTCAGCCATTGACTTCATCATCCCCTACCCAGAGAAGCCGGAGAAGCCACCCAAGGTCCTGAAGTGAGTACTGCACTGAGGCCGGCTGTGCTGGCACCCGTGGCTGACTGGAGGGGTGAGTGCGAGGCCTTTTGGGATGCAGAGGAGCTGAAGCCCCTGCTGCAGGTGGTCACAGCAGGTTTTACATGGCAGGCAGCTTATGGTACCCTCCTCGTGACCTGCTGGCTAGGTGAAGGCTTGGAGAGTTATATCAGGGCAACATGAGACATGTCAGGCAGTACAGTTTTATGGAAACCAGATTTCTCATGGAAACTCAATTTACTTTTGATGAGATTTCACATTATTTGATAAAAGTTTTGCCAGAGGCATATGGCACTTGGACTTCTCTGAGTCACCTGCCTCAGCCCAGAGGTGCCAGCCTTGCCAGTCTGCTGGCTTCAGGACTGCAGTGTGTCCCCAAGCTGGGTGCACAGCCCATGGTGCAATGCCTGGCTCTGGGCAGCTCCATGATGATGGCACCTTCTCATCTTGTTGCCTTTGTCCTGAGCCTCTGCTGTCCACCACTGACCTGGTTTAATGACAAAGCAAAGCAAAGGAAAAGATAAAGAAGCTGATGGATTGTGCTGCAGGATTAACTTTTGAAAGGAGGCAAACTAAACCTTGAAAAGAAATGTTAACTTAAATCTAAAAGCTGGATGGCTTCCTAGATGTAGGGTGATGGCCTCGCTTAAATACCTCCAGCCCAGGCTGCTGCCTTGGCTGCTTTTCTGCCACCCTGCAGCCCTGCTGCCATCAGATGTGTGTGACTGCCCTGGAGACATGTGCCTCTGCCCCGGGGAGTTGCTCCCTGCTCTTGATCTGCACCCAAACACACAGTGCTGGAGGACCCAGGTCTGACAGCACGCAGGCTACCTAACTTCCTGGAGGTAGGAGAAGTTGACTGGCTCAGTCAGCCTTGCTGGTGGCACTGGGAACAAGGGCTTTTCTTGAAGGGCTCCAGTGCCCTTGTCATGATGAAAACCATGAGAGGCACATGCCCACTCTTCACAAGGCCAGGTTTCTGTTTGAACTTTAAAATCACAGCTTTTTGTTTTATACCCTCTCCCCACATTCCCCTTCAGCCCAGGCAATGTTACTCTAAACCCTCCACCAAGAGCTGGCTAAAAAACCCAATGAAACCAAAACATACCCCAGAAACAACCCCACTGTGCAGACAAATGCCCTACTCACCCTGATGGATGCCTCTGTGAAGGAAACACATTTGTTCCCATTAGCTGTCGCTGCAGAAAGCCGGAGAACATCTTCACTCCCCGCTGGCTGGAGGAGTTGTTTTCTCCTTCACTGCAGCCTTGGTATCACTCATCTGTCATCATCTCGCTCATGGTTAATATCATCCCTGGGTCATTCAGATAATGGAAAAGTGAGTTTGGTAGTTTCCAGGAAATCTGGATTGTATTGAGTTGCTGCAGTGATGTTCCCCCTCACCAGGCTGGGGAGACATTTGGCAGGAAATCAGGGGCAAGGGGAGCTTTTGCTCCTTGATAGTAAGTGCTAATGAAATTGGAGGTCCAGAACATGAAAGATCAGAGCCCCCATCGTGGTCTTTAGTGCTGGGTTCTGGTGGTTTGTTGAGCAGGTCTCGCACTTCTGCCGTTCTCCTCTGCATGCTGGCACCACTGAGTGGGGTGGCTGGATGGGAGCCCATTCCCCTTTCCCAGGCCCACCAGTGAAACAGGTTGTCCTGTCCACTGTTCCCTCCCTGGCCTCTGGGATGCTCTGCTTACCCAGAGGGTTTTGGCCCTGACAGGTGGCCACTGCATCAGCAAAACAAGCCTGAGAGCAGCGGTGCCCACAGGGGAGTGGCGATGGTCTGAGGCAAGCCCAGCGCTTGGTGACAATGTGGGGGGGCTTCTCTTTCCCCTCCAGCACCAGATATCAACCCCAGTGGGCAACAGGTGGGAGCCCTGTGCCCTAGGGCAGCTTGGTCAAACTCCTTGGGGCTTAAAAAAACCCCAACAAACCACAAAACCAGAAACAAAAAACCCGCACAAAGCTCTTCAGTCACACAGCAAGCATTGCATTAAAAAAATCCCAAACCACAAAACAACAACAAAAAAACCCCAAAACAAACAAAAAAAGAAAAAAAAAAAGGAGGAAAAACAAACCAAACCAAACCAAACCAAAACAAAAAAAAGAAGAAAAACCACACACATGAAAACCACTGAACTATTTCTCTGGGGAGGGGGGGGGCCAAGGCCTGTGTCCTGCCCCCTGCAGGGCGTGGGAATGGAGCAGGGGGGCTGTGGGAGTGGAGGGGCACTGACCCCAGCCCCGGCAGCCCAGTGCTGGAGTGATCCTGCCCCCTCGGCTCCCCCAGCTGAGAGCATCCTTCCCCATCCCAGCGGGAAAACTTTAGGATGCTTCCCAGCTGTCTGCAGGGCCCCACTCTGCCCTCCTGTGCAGGGGCACTGGGACAGTGGGGGAACCGTGGCTCCGAAGGGAACTCGCTTTGCAGTGCAGCCACATCTCTGCTGAAACACGGGGGAGTTTGCCCACCCAGCTCCACCCTCACCTTCCCTGGCACTCAGGTCTCCCCAGGAGGAGGGTACTGTTGCTGCGATGCAGCAGCATCCCCATTGCTTGACCATCTCCCCTGGTCTGCAACAGTTTCCACAGCTCCACATTTTTAAGGAAATTATTTAAAATTCTGGAGACCAGACTGGGGCTGTGGGGTGACCACAGACCACCTGCACTTTCTTTACTCCCTTCAGGCCATCACCAGAGGAGGCTCTGCAGTGGCGTGATTCCCTGGAGAAGCTCCTGCAAAACCCCTGTAAGTTCACATCCCCCTGTAGTCACATCCCCCCATCCCATGTCCCCCTGGTGCTCATTGGAGACTCAGTCCCCTGGGACCACCGGTGCTCAGTGAGGCTTGTCCCCCCACAGATGGACTCGCCAGCTTCCGCAGCTTCCTGCGCTCCGAGTTCAGCGAGGAGAATGCCGAATTTTGGGTGGCCTGTGAGGACTACAAGAAAACCAAATCCCCTGTGAAGATGGCGGAGAAAGCCAAGAAGATCTATGAGGAGTTCATTCAAGCTGAGGCACCCAAAGAGGTCAGTGGCCACAGGGCAGGAGATGGTACCAGTAAGGATGCGGTTGCTGCACTAGCAGCCTCCATCCCAAAGGAGAGTGATGGCTTCAGGGCACCTCGTACCATAGCTGAGAGGCTCAGAGGGCTCTACCCTCAGCAAGGGTACCATCCCCACATGCTGCACTCCCACCCTTCACACCCTGGTGTCCCTGTTTGCATGCTCAGCCCCTGCTGGGCTTCCTCTTGCCACAGGCATGTCCAGCACATGCCTGTCCCCCTCCCCCCACAGAGGACTTGGACTAATCATAAGGGATGACAATTTACAGAAATACTCCTCCCCAAGTTAGGTGTGTTGCAGGACAGACCTCATCCTTACAGATTTGCCACCAATAATTCCCCCAGAGAAGTAAACTTGCTTCAGTCCCTCACCATAACCCGTATGTGATTGTTGGTGGGACAGAGCAGACAAGGGGTGATGCCATCACCCTCCCCTTGCAAAGGCAGGGTCCCCATCCCTTTTACACTCCCATCACAGGTGAACATCGACCACTTCACCAAGGCTGTGACCATGAAGAACCTGGGGGAGCCATCACCCAGCAGCTTTGACATGGCCCAGAAGAGGATCTTTGCCCTGATGGAGAAAGATTCCCTGCCCAGATTTGTGCGGTCAGAGTTTTATCAGGAGCTGATCAAGTAGCAATGTGGCGGGGCTGTGTGAGGCGCTCCCTGCGGGCGGTCCCACTGCTTCTGTCTAAACACCTGCCCCTTCTCCTGCAGTTGCTTTGCTTTCTTGATACCACCCTAGAAGAGCACCCAGGGGCGTTGCTAAACATCTCCCCCTGTGCTTTGGACTGTCAGATGTCCTGATGTTTCCTCTCTTACAGTCTCTTTTCTCTCCCACGAAAGACCAATCAGCAGAAATTCCCGGTGATCCTCCCTGGGTTTGGGACCAAGTGCGGGGATCAGGAGCCACTCAGGCAGTCAGCATGTCCCTGGTACTGTGGGACTTGGCTTTAGCTGGAGGCTCCGATGCACTGGTTCTGCCTTTTCAGGACTTATTAGAACATGACAATTTTTCTCCCAGTTTTGCCCCTATCACTGATTTGGCCCAGGCTCGCTCCCTCCTCCCAGCTTCCCAGGGTGATGCTGAGGCTGCACAGGGTACCCTATGGGTGCTCCGCTCCCCAGCTAAGTCCATCGCACCCGCAGCCCTGGGGTGCAGGACGGGGCATGTCCACCACACGATTGGAATCACCTGTCTTCAGAACGCAGCCGATCAGCAGCAGGCACAGTGACGGCCGTACGGTGGTGCAGCAGGGACAGTGGTGCGGTAGGGATGGCTGTACGGCAGAACAAGGGTGCACCCAGCTGGCACCAGGGGTGGGCAGAGCGAGCCTGCAGCACAACTTCCCCAGTGACTCCACTTGCGGCCAGCTGTCAGACAGCCTGTTTGCTTCACACTAAAGACAGTAAAAAGGATAAAATGAGACCTGTTTGTTCAAAACACCGGGACTGTTTAGCAACCCAGACCTCCCGCTCTCTCCAACCACTTGCATGACGTACCGAGCTCCCAGTCTGCAGCCTGTGCCTGTGTCCCCAGTGCCTCTGCACAGCCCTTGGCGGTGCTGGTGGCTGGTGGTGTGCTTGGATTACAGCTTCAGGTGTTGCTACTGTGGTTTCTTGCGTCAGTTGCTTCTCTCTGCAGTAGACACGTCAAAGCGATACTTCTGCACAAACCCAATCAAGGGGCGTTGATTAGAGGTGGGAGGAAAATCACGTTGGGGGAAAAAAAGTCTCAATTGCAACTGTTCTGATCCAATTAAAAAACCAAAACCAATCCAAAACCAAAAAGCCAAACACAAAACCGTCATTTGAAATATGAAAAATAAACCCCTGGCTTCTTGAACAGATGTCAAACTCCACTGAGTTTGTGTGGCCTGCATCTCACTCTCCTGTCTCCTCCCATCTGCCCAGGACGTGTTTCTATATGGCTGTCCCTTAAAAAGACCAGCTATTTTAAAAGATTCAAAGCCAGCCCACTATTTGCTACCAGAAGAAATCCCATCTGAGGATGGGGCAAGGGCATACATGAAAGGCAGCTGGGGTCTCATTTCAGCTTCGAGGCAACTGATGAACTCCTGCTCCATGGGGCCCAGACGTTTCATCCCAGTGATGGATTCCTGGTGTAGCATCCTCATGGCCATGGCTTGCAACGAGCTATTCCAGCCAGAAACCTGACAGATGCGGGCAAAATAACAAGAGACCATTGCTTCCATCAGGCATCTTTGACCTTCCAGCCACCCCCTGGGCTGCTCAAGCTCAACTGCAAGTCGTGAGACTCCATCCAAAACACAGTAACATAAACAATGGGCTTGCCAGCCTCTTCAGGACTTTCAAAATCTGATCAAAACCCTACCAGCCCCAAATATTTACATGGTGTCACTATGGTGATGAAGAAAAATACATGCTGAGCTAAAGGAAGTGGGCTGTGTTTTCCAGGCAGAGATGGGGAGGCAGGGGAAGGATGGAGGACATCACAAATGTGACTTTTTTTTTTAAACTCTGGAGCAAATGGCCTGGGAAAGTCGGTGTTGGAGCAGCAGGAGCTGATGCTCACAGGGCATTCCCCTGGGGTGAGCACAGGGGGCAGTTTAGGCAAGCCCAAAGAGCCCAGGGAGCCCATGAGCAGCAGGAGGGTCCCATCAAAAGGGCACAGAATCCCCTGGCAATACCCACTGCCCAGAGCTGGTGGGCAACAAGGGGGAGGCAGGAGCAGGGGCTGGGCATGGGAGCAGGGGCTTGGCCAGCTCTTCTGCTGCAGGGTGGTCCCATCACCTCTGCCCAGATGTGCCCCCTGCACCCTCCTAACATCTCCGTGAACTGGTGTCAAGACAAGAGGGTTCAGCACATTCAAGCTCCCTGTTTACAGTGTGACTCAGAAATGCAAAACCAAACAGGCTTCCCTGCAGAAAGACCCAGATTTTTCACTTTTACTTAATCCTTTGGCAGCTATTTCCAGATACCCTCACACATTTCACAGTTAAATGTTGGTATGCTGCTGGAGACTGGCTTGCTGTGTGCCATCAAAGCCTGAAATGTCACTAGCTGCAACGGTGATGTGTGGGGCAGGAGAAGATGTCTTGGTATGAACGTGCCAAAAAAGAAAGGTAGAAGAAGCTAGATTCAGGAGAGGTGAAACAGTTCTATTGGAAATCCCTCCCCAGCTTGATTTCTGCTAAAATATTGGAAGCTTACTTTAGGGGGTAATTCAACAGGTGCCAGTGAGCTATGGGTGGCCCTAAAATGTGGGCCCTGAAGTGTTTTTGAACTCTTGGGAAGTTGTGTTTGTGTAGAAGGGTCATTTGGCTAATTACTCAGTCAGGCTCGTCCCAGAAATGCGGCAATGCCTGTACCCACCCCACAGCCAAGCTTTCTGCAAGCCCAGAGATATTTACTGTTGAGCTGATACCAACCATTATATATCTGGTAGGGTATATTATCACTCTTGCTCTTATGAAATCTAGCATACGTATGAGCATTACACACACTACATTGTTCAGCTGTATCATTACAGACATACACAAATATATGCATACACATATATACGTACTCCTAACACAGGCATCTGGATCCTCAGTGAGTCAGAGCCAAAAAGCAGAGTTTCTGGATATCGTGCTTGGAGTCTGTCGCAGAGATGAGCGTACGTGGGTTTAGTGCGGTGCCAGACCCTGTTGAAGGAAACCTTGGCCATCCACCCAAGTGAATGTGAAGGTGCATCCTCAAAATCACTCTGTGCCTGTAGCCACTGGGTGCCCAAAGCCATGGTGTGCCCTGGTGTGTGAGCTGGAGGCAGGTCTTGTGCTCTCTGAGGGACCCCAACCCCTGCCGTGGGGCAAGGCAACCCCACGCTGCAGCCAGAGACCTCGAGCACCAAGCACTGCCTCCATGCCTCCCTGGCACCCACTCCTCACCATGGGAACGTGTGGAGGAGGATTCCCTACAGATGCATCCCTCGGATTAATGATGGAGGAGCATTTGCTGTGGTTTTTTTTTACTTCAGTGACCCAGACCCTTGCACCTCACCAGCCATGGTGCGAATCACTCCACTCTCCCCTCACATGCTGAGGCAGGGCTGTGCCAGTGCTGCCCAGTCCCAGCCCTGGTGATTGCCAAAGCCTGTGAGGCAGCGGTGGGAGCTACCCCCTGCTCATGGTGAGGCTGAGCTCACTCAGGCTGTCCCCAGTCCTTGGTCACCCCCTGAATGCTTTCAAGTGCTGTAGCCAAGGGCTGGAGTGAGGTCAGGAAGGGGGGATTGGCTCCTCACATCCATGAGCAGCAGGTTTTCAGTCTGACATTCTCCGTGTGATTTCCATCAGAAATCTTCATGGGGGGGGATGGAGGGTGCTGGTGTGCACTGAGGAACTGGTTGTATTAACTCATATTCTTGTACCACTCAGTAATTCACATATAAACATGTATTTCTGCTACTCAGTGGACTATTTATTTTGTCTTTTTGCACTGTAGGCAGAACGTTTCCTTACCTTTTACAGGGCACTGTCAAACCTTGTGTCCAAAAGTCCTGGCAAGACCAAAGGGCTCTGGGAGCACCTGCTGCAACAGATGTGGCGGTTTCTCAAGAAACTGAAAAAGGAATAAAAATATAATCCCAGGAGGCTGCTCCAGGGGAAACTCCTCAGCACAGCATGAGCACCCCCAGCCCCGCTGCTGCCTTGGGCTATGGCTCACAGAGTGGGGTCTTACTGCAGTAGTAGCTGCAGGAGCAGGGGCAGGGCTGAGTGAGAGCCAGCCCTGCTCACCCCCAGCCACACTGCCCTCAGCCAGCAGCTCTGCACTCACAAGATGTGGTCCCAGGGACAGGCTGAGCTCTTGAGCTCTGGGCAGGAAAACATTTGCAGCAAGGAGGTGCTCCTTTACTTTCCCCACCCCAAAGCTGTCAAGGGGAACTTGTGCCCAGCCCAGGCCCTAGACAAGGATGGGCTGTCCATGTGCTGACTTGCTGTCAGGCACAGCATGAACCCCAGAAAGCCCAGCATCTCCCAGGCTCACGGTGCCAAGGGTATCTGAAGGATATAATGGCAGTTCAATCTTTCAGTGATTTAAAACAACCTCTGAGCAAAGCTGTTTGTAAAATTACTTTTGAGAGTAACCTTGGCCAATGAATTGGATCTCCATGCATTTTTCTTTGGTTCACACAACAGCATTTTAGAAGGGACTAATGCAAACATTTTTATTTAGAATGTATTCATCATTGTTTAAATATCAATACATTTTTGGCAATAGTTATCAAGAGCTCCCAGTACCAGGGGGAAATAAAACATAGCCACATGCTTGGCTATGTTCAGAGCTTTAGCAAGCCTCTCCATCTCTTAGCTGAACATGCAGGGTGGTATGTGTCAGTACAATTGAATAAATACAAAATAAAGCAAATGCCAGAAGAAATGCTTCTCTGTGGGCCTAGACGTGCCTGTTGGAGAACTGTGGCCTCCTCCTGCCATTACAAAACCCTGGTGAGAACTGTTGTCTGGACTGGGATGCAGAGCAAGGAATACACAGTTGTCAGAGCAGCAATATCCAACTAAGGAGAGACCGAAGGTTGGGGGACAGTGTCACCGACAGCCACCAGACTGTTCAGATCAGGTAGTCCCAGCTGCTGTCTGGTGCTACCTGGTACTGAAACCCAAGACAGCAAAGTCCTGCATCTACTCCTTGTGCCTCCAGCGGCAGGCCAGTGTCAGTCCCAAAGCCACCAGTGAAGGCCATGTCTAACTGCAGTGATTAAGAACTAAGCTGCCTTCTGGTAAAGCCCAGGAGCAGTAATGAGACTGACATATTCCTCCTACCATCTTGTGAGTCACTCTATTACTGAATTATAAAGTCAGAGAAGTAACTTAAAAAAAAAAGAACGTGACATTTTCAAGTACTTCCAGGCAGGGTCTTTCCGCCCCAGCTGTTGTGGCTGTTTCTATTCCCTCACAAACTGCTCCATACAAGCCAGGGCAGGCAAACTTGAATTCAGATGGCACTCCCAGAGTCAGTAATATACACCTGTCAGTCTGGGAGAGAAGGAACATGTTTCTGTTCTGTTCTGCTGTTTCATGACATGGGCCACAACTGGGACATTAGTATTTAACCTGGGACCATAAGGAACACCATAATATAAGAAATAATGAACCTCCCCCAAAATAATAGCAGCTCTGTACAGACTTAGGAAAGATCCTTGGCCAGCATAAACGAGATGCTACAGAGGGAGAAGCGGCTGGAGGACAGAGCTTCCCTGTGATTGTGACTGTCGTGATTGAGGAAGGCTGTTTGTATGGAAAGTTTTGGTCTCCCTTCAAGAAAGAGTAGGAGCTCTTCCTATGTCTGATTACAGTAACGCACCACAGCCTGAGTTCTGAGCAAATGCTACTGCAAGCTGAGACATTTGAGAGCTGTATGAACAACTAAGGACCAGAGCAAGTCCTTTCCATCTAAGCTTTTGCTGATTAGAAAGGGGAGATCACAGTCCCCAAAGCTTCCCTTGGCTTCTGCTTTCCCCTGCTTCTTGCTCAGTGTCACACTGTGACACTGCTAGCCTAGTCCTTTGGTGGGTAGTGCTGGGTCTGAGCGTGTGCTCCTCCTGTGCCCTCCTGGGCTGGCAGAGCTCCCCAGAAACACAGCAGACATGTAGTGACTGCACCCAGCTTTCCTGTCAGACAGACCCCAGCGCTCCTACACTGATGGAGTCAAAGGAGGGTTTGCTACACACACTGAGCCTGGCTTGAGTTACAAATGCTGGCTGTTGCATGACATGGGCTACAACTGGGACATTAGACAGCTATTGGAGACACCTCTGTTGCTTTGTGCCAATGAATGCTTTTGCTGCCATATATTCTTGCGAGAGCCCTGCCTTGCTGCAGGTTCAGGCGCACTGAGAGATGATGTTAGAGTTGCAGTCTAAGGTGTGAGTGTGGCTTCTTTTGCAGTTTTCGGGCCCACAGCCAGCACCAGGTGGGCTGACCAAGTCCAGGTAGTAGGGGGACTTGAGGAAACGGCGGTAAGAATCCTTTTCCATGAGGGTGAATATTTTTCTCTGAGCCTCATCAAAGCAGGACAGTGTAGGCTCCAGTATATTGTGGCTTGTCTTCTCCCGTGTGCATGAATCCAGGTTCACCTGTGGGCCAAAGGGACAGTGTAAGGGGAATCTGTCCCAGAAGTGGCTGGCATAAGTAAGGGAAAATCCAAGCATCTCTCCACCTGCTCCAGCTGTTCTTGGTGGGCAATTGTCTGAAATGGCTGTTTGGCACCCGTGACCTTGGCAGAACCTGTGCAAATGGACACCAATGCACCTCTGCAGCCAGGCGAACTGCCAGGGGAAACTGCCGCTTACCCCTCTGGGATGCAGCCAGCCAGCCAGCCAACTCAAGCAGCTGCATGGGAGCAGCTGGGATACTGGAACTGCAGTCCTCTTGGGCTTCTCCCATTTGAGAGTGCACGTGGGATGGCCACATAGTTGTAACTAAACCCACTTACTCTCTCTCTAAGTTTAAAATGAAAGCAGTAATAATGACACCTCTTCCTCACTAACAGAAGCAGCACCCTTCAGCTCTTGGGAAGCTACCCATTTCTATTTCCTTGTACGCTGGCTTGGTTCAGAATATAGGGTGATACCTTCGCCCAAGAAATGTTTTGTGCACGTACCTCTTTTGTAGCCTGCACTGAGATGAACTCATCATAGATCTTTCTGGCCTTGGGGCTGAGCTTAGCTGGTGACTTGGTTTTCTTGTAGTCCTCACAACTGACCCAGAACTCAATGTTTTCCTCACTGTACTCAGATTTGAGAAAAGCACGGAAAGCAGCCAGTCCTCCTACAAATTGTTCAAAGGAAAACTGGATCAGGAAAGAGCGTGGGCTCCTGGATAGTCATACCTGTGAAACTCAGTGCCTTAGCAAACAGCAGTTCTGGGTTCTCCTTCCTGGAGCTGCTCATGCATACAGGGGAGGCTGGAATTCAGGCAGGCCCCACAGGGATGTCACACGTGGGTCTTCAGCTGCCTGCCTGCCCCTGCCCCATGACCTTCAGTGTCTCAGCTAGGAGAATACAAGCAACACACATATTCCCAGGAGGCACTGTGGAGACAGCCAACCCACACCAACCACAGAGTCTCAGGCCATGGGAACAACACAAAGGAAACCTCAAGGACATAAGTGTAGCCTGGAACCAACCAGAAGACAAAGTCTCCCATGGGCTAAGCTGTAATCAATTTCTTCACTTTGTGGTTCTTGTTTAACCCACTGTTAACTGTGTGCTGCAGTCTTGCCCTCCCCTTGCTCAGGGGCTAAACCAGTTGCTTTCACAAAAGGGACAGCTCAGAAGTAGATCAAAGCCCCATTCATGATACATTGGGATTGTCCCTTGGATCTGACCAAGAGGACCCTTCACCGTCCCTCTTAGAGGCCTGTGTGGCCAAGGAACTACTGTGTACTGCTAAGAGACATAAGATAATGTCCCATGACCCCTCCAGGGACAGCTCATAGCACACACATTCTGCAGGCAGCACAGGAGCCCTCTTTACTTACTGTCATGATGGATTAAGTTTTCCAAAGACTCTGCCCACTTTCTGACTTCCTCTTGGCTAACCCTAGAAGGAGAGAAAGGGAGAAACATAAGGAAGATTCAAGAGGAGTACAGAAAGGAAAAATTTGATTTTTTTGCTCAGCACAATTAGAAAATCTTTTTCCCTGATAGCTGTAAGAGCATATACAAGAGACCATGAAGAAAATGTCTGCTTGCTTTGCAGAGACCCCTAGAGATCCCACATCTAATCTAAAGAAATTCCAATTTGCAAAGGCCACCATCAGCATTGGCCTGGAATTTTCCTGAAAAAAAAAAAAAAAAAAGGGACTCAGTGTTTATTTTGTGACTGGCTGCATTTCTTGATGGAGCATGGACCAGGAATCACTCTTACAGGTCATATCACTGAACTCCAAAGGGCTGAATTCTTTAACTTGTCAGGGGAATGGTAGCTAGATGGGAGAGAGGAACAAGGGAACACATCCTGCATTCATTCCCTCTACCATACCAGAACATTCAAAGGCTCATCTATTCTAGGAGAACGCTATGGCCATTGGAGTCCTCCTTGGAAAGGAAACCATCTATTTGCACCTCAGTGAGAACAGTGGTACCCTGACAAGCTGCTCTCTCTGTTTTCTGTGCCAATGCCTCTGTGCAGCTGTGTGGACCATTGCACAAATCCAACTCAGAGAGACAGTGAGGCTGATTCTGCAATGTTTCAAGCTGCACTGGGTCTTCTGATGAAGTTAGTCCCCTGCACAGGAGACTACACGAGTCTTTTCATGTGCACATGTATATTAAATCACAGAAGTGTTGGCTGAAAGGGACCCCTAGTTCAACCTTCTTCAGTACCTCAGGGCTATT
Source organism: Megaceryle maxima (assembly GCA_024605025.1). Classification (NCBI taxonomy): domain Eukaryota; kingdom Metazoa; phylum Chordata; class Aves; order Coraciiformes; family Cerylidae; genus Megaceryle; species Megaceryle maxima. The sequence continues at coordinate 43,484 of JANHGN010015550.1, forward strand.
GCACAGTACTTTCAAACACAGATGTTCAGGAGGTACTGGGAAGCAGCAGCAGAAATGCTAATGAAGTTCAGCTCAATGAAGGAGTGAACAACATGTTGCAGCCAGCCTGGGCTTACCTACATGGCAGCATCTGCTCTTACCTCTGGTTAGAAGATATTTTCTCCTTTTTGCTCTGGGAAGAGCTGTAGTCACAAGAGTCTGACTTCTGCAGCAAGAAACCCAGACGATGCTTCATGTCTTTGGCACTGACAGAAACAATTCGAGAACAAGACAAAGATAATAAATTACCACTCCCTCTGCAGCCTCCTCACCCACAATAAACTCATTCAGCATTACTCAGTGACACAAAAGCAGGTCACTGCTAGTGACTCCAGTGCTGACTTTCTGCACATAATGCACATTTCTGTTGCTAGATAAACACAACAAAGTCAAAGAAGTAATTTTTTATGTCCAACAGCACCATTTTCTTGCTGAGAAGGTCATCAGCTCAGAGGCAGGGCTGCCAAAGGGGTAGAAGTTGTTGTTTTCCTACTGTTATCTTACAGTTAATATACTGTCACAGAAAGCCATCACCATGCTGGAAATATGTCACTTCTTGAACTGAGTTGCCCAGCTACCAATATCTGGTTCTTACTCCCCTACTAAACCTTTGCTGCAGCCCTTGTCATCTCCCCACCTCATCACCCAGCTACAGGAACAGCCAGGCTGTGCCAGGGCCCCCTCACCAAGCAGCTGCCCATGACACAGAGGGAAGGGGGAAAAGCAAAGGGCTGAAAGCAGAACCATGGGTGAGATCAGGGGATGAACCAGGAGCTTCACCAAAACCAGCCCACGCTGTGCTCCCTTGCTCCGCAGCAAGGTCCTCTGAGAATGCATGCCCAATTTTGCTCTGCTTTCCATCCTGCTCAGGACAGTCATTGCCTGACAGCAGCATCTAGATATGCAGCTGGTGTCCTCAGCATCTCTCTGGATTTCCTTCCAGTTTAAGGATGAGAGGGTGGGTAAACCAGTCCTGCTTGCTCAGGGGTTCAAGCCATGGCCTGCCGCAGGGTGCCAATGATAGCGTAAGCAGGAAATTCTTCTCCTTCTCCTCAGATCAGAGCCTGGAAAAGAGCAGTAGGTTGTGCTGCAGGGCTGAGCACTGGTAGCTGCTCAGCCTCCCAGCACTGTTCTCTGCTCCATCCATAGCACCCTGTCAGCAGTCCTGGCCATATCTTATCTCACTGCTTGCTTGTGATCATAAAGGTTTCCTTAACAACTCCAGCACTAGGGTGGAAGCAAAGAAAACTCATAGCTTCTTTAGAGCAGGGTGTGTGTGATCAGGGCCAACATCCAGACCCTACCTGGGCAGATACTGGGTGCTCTGCACTGCTACCACACTACCTGCCCCCAGAAGGAGAAGACTGCTCAAGGCTGCAGGAAGGCAGCAGCAGGAAGAAACGAGATGCTGCTGCTTGCAGTGAGTCCTGCAGCTTTCTGGGAGAGAACGATATTCTTGGGAACCCTGGACAGAGATGGGTAAAAGATGTTTATTTTTCTTTTCTTGGGATGACAAGGTGGTAACTATCTAGTTTTGTGAGTCAAATGCTTAGCTTAGGCTGAATGGTTAATCTCTCGAGGA
>JANHGN010015551.1:0-47432 GCA_024605025.1 Megaceryle maxima
GAGCCCGAGCCAACCCCTCCACCGCCTGCCTCCTCCCAGACCGCCTGCTCTTCCCCCACCCCTCACCTTCATCTCCCGCTCAGGGATCACGTCCATATCGTCCCCCATGGCGGCACCGGCAGCCCCGAGGCCCGCGGTCCCCGGCGGCCTAAGTGCAACCGGGAAACCCCCTCGCGCGCAACACGGTGCCCACTTCCGCTTCCGGCGGGGCCACTCTAGTCACAGCTCTCTGTGCTCCGCGGCGGCCTCCGGCGGCCAGAGTCCTCCAGCCGGCCCCGCCTTGTGGCGGCCGCGGCTGAGCCGGGACCCCGGGGGCGGAGCGGGGGGGGAGGGGGGGAAGGAAGCGCTGCTGGGCTCGGCCCGCGGCTGCGCGGCCTAAACCCGCTATGGTTTATGGTCTGAGGTGTCGCCCGCCCTGCGCGGCCCCCTGGGGCATCTCCCGAGGGGAACAGACCCGCCCAGGCTGCTCCCTGGAGGCCGGCAGCAGCTGCTCCACCCTGTCCACCAGCCCTTGGCGAGCGGCTTCCATCCTTTGCCTCCCGCAGAGCCCAGTGTCGCTGCAGAGCAGAGGGTCGGACGCTCAGGGTCGGTCCCTGGCAGGTGTGGCTGGGCTGGAGAGACGGAAGCTGTGGGAGCAGGGAGAGCCTGGCTGTGCGCCAGGGGACCACAAAAGCAGCACGTGTTTTTTTTCCACTCACAGCAGGACCTGGGGTTCTTTTCTTGCTCCTTCCTGATTCAAGTTCAGGGGGGGTTCAGCCCCAGCACAGGGGGTGTATCACCTTAGCACTTACCCGGGGGGACAAGGACACGTCAAGAAAGGCTGTTTTCCAGCTCTAGCCGGTTGTGCTGCTCTTTTCCAGGACCCGAAAGACAAGGATTTTTCCATTGATGGCTTTGGGCAGTGACCTGAGCTATGGCAAACCACATCCAAATGTCCCTCCTGTAACACGCTCCCTTTATTTTCCTCACTAAAGAGCAGCTTTAACATACAGCCCAGAAAAGCAGGTATGTTCCCAGAGGCTAACAGGCAGCAGAGAGCAGACAGGGGGCTCTGATCTAAGGGCAATGCTGTCCTGGTGGGTACAGTTTTGTGTTCCTCATGTCATTCCCCCAGGAAGCCTGGTCTCGCTTTTGAGAACTCATATCAGACAAGAACCCCAGGCAGTTGCTTTAAGAGCAGAGAGGATGGGGAAAAACAAACCAAACCAAACCAAATCAACCACCACCAACAAAAAACACACCACAAACCCAACATTACAAGTGTCTGCTCTTGATAAACAAGTTATTCCTTAAAACAAGTACAGCTACCTGCTTGCTTTCAGGAAGTCAAAAAGGAAGGACAGCTTCAGGTGACTGCCTTTCTAACACAAACCTCATGGCATTCAGTCAGCTATTACAGATAAAGATCAGAACAAGACAGTACAATCCTATCTCTAGGATCTCTTTAAGGGTTTATATTAACAGACTCTGAAACCAGCTCACAAAATCTGCAACCAGTCCTATGGAATGAGCTTCAGAGAAGCTAAACTAAATACACTGACACCGAGTGGAGCTGCAGAAGATTTATTTGCAGTCTTTCAACTAGACTGGTGCTGCTTTTGCTTCTAGTTTTTTTTCTCTCCATTACAGTTTTGGTTTTCATGCAAAGAGTAGTGAGAGCATTTTTGTTTTGTTTTATTTAACAGTGCAGCCTTTGAAAGGAATAATCAGCCTAGTAGAGTTAATCATCTGTATTTCCTTTAAAAAAAATATTTATTAAACCATGATTTTAAAAAAGTTAAAAGCTGTCAAGAACATTTAAGAAAAGAGGAAGGAAAGGGCAAAGAGCAAACATCTGGATTCCAGAAATTGTGTAAGGAGCAAGAATCACTGCAGTAACCAGAGTGTGGATAGCACAGTCCCAGCTACATCTGGATCCCAATTCACGCTCCCCACTTAACAGCCATTCTTATTTTGCAGATTTAAGGGCTTATCCATCAGGGAACTGTATCCGATAACCCCAGGGGACCAAGTTGAAATACATACCAGTGGGTCTGCAAGAATCAGAGAGACAAAGCAACTGCATGAAGACAGAACCCTGTCTGCAACTGGTTTGGCAGGACTCACAGTTCAGTCACCCAGCTGCCTTCCACCTGAAGGTTTAATTTCCCCAAGGCCTTCCCGAGGGGCTGCAGAGGCACCACAGCAGGCTTGCTTCTGCACTTGACAGACAGGACAGACCACCACCCATTCAGAGATTAGAGAAATCAGACTGGTTTGGTTGGGAAGGGACCTTTCGAGGTCATCTGGTCCAACCCCCCTGCAGGGAGCAGGGACATCTGCAACCAGAGCAGGGTGCTCAGAGCCCTGAGCAACTTCACCTGGAGTGGTGCCAGGGATGCAGCATCAATCACCTCTCTGGGCACCCTGGGCCAGGCTCTCACCACCCTCAGTATGCTCCTGATTGGATCGAAGTAGATATTTCAGAGGAAGGGAGCCCTTAATGTGGCTTTAACCACCCTCACTTGCAGTGGCTGTTGTTGGACCCACCAAGATCTGACTGCAGGATGAACCCAGAGAGCGGACAGAAGCTGTCCCTGCACTCAGCCATGCCCATCTCCAAGCTTAAAGGCCCTGCAGGCAGACCTGTGTCCACGCTTCCCACATTCACCTAACACGTGACTAGGCCAGACATGGGAGCCCAACTTGTGTTTTGGTGAGGTCTGGAGGGGAAGAACTAGCCCAAAGTCAGGAAGCACAGGACAGAGAAGGGAAGGCACTTATTTCTTTGCACCCTTGAAGCTGCTGCCAGGGGCTTTGCCAGAGAAGTGCTCAACATCTGGCAGCAAGGCCCTTTAGGAACCTGTCATGACAAGCACAGTTCTGAATCCATAGACTGGGAGGAAAGTAGATTCTCATTCTGAGAGATGCAGGGAGGGCAGAGGAAAGAGTAAGATCACAGGACAATTTTTTTTCTTTTTGGTCTCACATGACAATTGGTGCTACAGCTTCTGTCTAACAAGTCAAGTTGGCTAAGGGATGCAGCAGAAAGACGTGAGCTGGGGGTATCCAGCTTCCCTTGCTGTTCCTCTAAGGCAGGTTAGTTGAAAACTAGGACTTTCCACAGTAAAGAGTGCCAAAGCACAGGTAACCTCTGTTACAGACCAGCAAAGCAGACAGTGCCAATGTTTCAGCCCCTCCTCTTCAAGGGAGGCTGGCTATGTCTCTCTCTGGAGGCGGACCAGAAGGTTTTGGGTTGCTTTCATTGGCTTTTCCTTCAAACATCATGACCCTGCAAAACACAATAGATAATACCAGTGAAAAAAGCAGGTGCATCTTAACCCCACCTCTGATGATTGGTAATTTTATCTGCTGAACAATAGCATCTGCCTCCTATGCAATGGACATCTGATAACTAGCAGAGGAGAGAAAGCCATCAGAGGGCAGTGCTGGCAGCCTGGCAGGCAGCTTTGCTTTCCCAGCAGCTTCCAGAAGCGGGTTCCCAAAGCCTCTGCTGGTTTTCCTCTCAAAGCCCAGAGGATTAGCACATTTTATTTAGACAGCCACTTCCGAAATCCCCTGGGCATATGCTGCATGTCAAGTCCTCCCAATGCATAAAAGCAAATACCATCCCCGGCCCACCTTGTACATAACCACACAGCAGAACACTCAAAAAACCACCACCAAGCAAGCAACAGCAGTTACAGACAGGGAAGAAGGGAGTGAAAAGGAGCAAGGCACTGGCTAGAGGAATCCCAAGCATTTTGCAACCACCAGCACCATCTTCCTCCCTGAGGACTGCAGCTACGCTGGGAATGCCAGCTGCCACGCCGGGTCAAAGGCCTGCACTGCTGTTGGGACAAGCTTTGCATTTCTTCTCTTGCTCTAAAGCATCCAATAGACAATGGAGCATCTGTTAGCAAAAGAAGGGACCTATCTGTGGAAGCTGCTGCAGTTGGGAGGAAAGATAGAAGATATGGGAGAGGCTGCAGGCTCAGGCTGCTTCCATGGAGAAAGAAAGGAGGAACGGGACGTCAGAAGTCTGTGCACGCTTGGAAGAGGAGCAAGTCAGCACACAGGCACAGGGCACTCAGTGGGGAGAGGAGAGACTCATCACCAGCAAGCATGTGCTGGCTTAGAGAGATCACACGAGACATGGCAGCAAGATCCTTCCTCCCAACCTGCCAGCAAGATCCTTCCTCCCAACCTGCCAGCAAGATCCTTCCTCCCAACCTGCCTTGAAAGCTGGCTGCATTTCTAAAGCTGCCTTCAGAAAGGGGCAAGGGGGATGGAGAGGAGCAGCTCCTATTCATGGTGGTTACAGATACAAAAGCAAGGCCAGCCACTGTGGCTGTGAAAGGAAAAGCCAGGCAGAGATAGAGCCAAGCAAGTGTTCAGAAGCCATTTGTTACAGCAGGACTTCCAGAGCCCTGTAGAGAGGGCAGAGGAGGCCGTGGGAGGCTGGTGCTGGCAGCGTGTACCACTGAAAACCTCTCCCAGCACAAGCCAGCTGTTTCAAGCATGTGCCCTCTCTCCACCTACTGCCCATCTCTCCAAAACCAGCAGGGACAGAGCATTCTGTGGGAAACAGGAGCCAGCACTGCTAGTGTTGGCAGGACCACCATTCACCACTCACATCCTGCCACCAGTCACAGGGGAAGAGCAAACAGGAGCCAGAAGGAAGAGATGGGAAGAAGCCCCAGAGCAGCAAGTGCCTGCACAGCCTCGGGAAAGGGGGAGAATTGCTCTGCACAGATCACGTGGGAGGAGGCCTGTGCTGACACACAGCACCACTGCGAGCACTCACCACTGCTCAGCCCAGACTTGGGCTTTCACACCCTCTATCTCTCTGAAAACTCCCCCTTCACAAGGGTCCTCCTCTCCATGAGCACCAACCATGCACAGCTTCCCCTCCACCAGGCAGGGCAGCTTCTGATTCCCAGCTCCCCAACACACCAGCGCAGGTCCTGCATCTCCCCATCTCCCTCTCAAGGGTCACTCACAGTTTAAGCACAGCAGAGCGTTTCCCAAGCATCACATTGACAAAGTCCTGATATGAGATGGTCTCGCTAACCCCTCCAGTAACCTCAGAGATCATCTTCTTCAGTTCTAGGTGGGTCTTCGGAGCCCCCATCTTCTCCATCATCCTTTTGACAGACATCAAATCTGCAAGAGCAAGGCAATCAGTGCTGTTGAGGGGTGACCACACCAAGCACAGACCAACTCTAGGGACATAGACATGAGCTCCCACCTCAGACCACTTCACATCTGCAGACTTCAAGGCTGACAGCATTAAGCTGTTGCTGAAAGCCAAAAGAAGTCTTCCAATAGAGCTTACTCCTGTACTGCCCAGTACAGAGCATCCTTTCTCATTTGTGCAGCTCAGGATAAAAACACCACACACAGAGAAGAGGAACAACTCTCCGAGTACTCCAAAGACACGTGGGGACACTGCTCTCCAGCTCAGAGTGTGGAGCCAAGAATCACAAGGATGGGGAGGAGGGAAGCCACGCCGGGGTTAAAGCTGGAGACAAACAGGCTGCGGGGAGCAGGTGCCCCTGCCCATCTCCACAGGCCATTTCCTTCCATCGCTCTGTCCACCCCTGTGGCCCCTTCCCTCCCGGAAACATCAGCACAGCCCTGAGCCAGGCCTCCTCCAGCTCCCCACAGGCTTTACTTCAGCTCAAGGACTTGTGGAGGAGGGGAGAGAGGCAGCAGCCTCCTGGAAGGGCACAGCATGGGAGTGATTACACTGCAATGTCAGCTCCAGGCCTGGAGAAGGCTGGATCTTTACATAACTAGTGCTTTCTGGGCCCAAAGCAGAGCTGCTCAGCTGAGCCAGACTCACATCCAAGTCCCCTCCTTCCCTCTGCTCCCCTCCCAGCAAAGCACAGAGCTTCCCTGCACTAGAAATGCTCATGGTTTTATATGGCTTCTGCCTTAAGCCAGGCAAAAACCAGGCTGGTCAAAGCCCTGTGGCTTCCCAGCTCTGAAAATGCTGAGGGTTGAAAAGAAGGCTTTGGTGGAAGAAAAGGGAGAAGAAAAAAAAAAAAAAAAAGCATTTAGAGCAGAAAGTAGTGAAGAGGCTAAGCAGACACTCAGGAGAACAGAACTGAAAAGAGCTTATATCTTGAAGCAGGTGAGGAGACACTGAGAAGGCTCAAAGGCCAGGGCTAGACAGCCAAGAAAGCCACTGACTGGGGATCAAGATCCATGCAAGGCTGGACACAAGAAAAGTCCACAGGTTTTCCTCTTCAGCAAGACCAGTACTGAGGGAAGCAGCAGATACAGCAGCAGACACCACCTTAGTAGCCTGTTGCTCTTCCAGCCCAACACCAGCATCCCTGAGTCACTCACCAATCTCGCCTTGGTTGTTCAGATCAAACTCCATGTACTTTTCTGGAAGAGACACAGAAGCAAGTTACCAGGACGCTGGAGCAGGGGGTATGCAGGGCTTGGGAGAGTTGCCTGCTTGAACCAATAAAATATGGGGATAAAATTTATACACTACTGAATGCAAACAATTCAGAGAGGGTGACCATCTCAAGACCTGGTGGTTTCAGCATCTTTATCTCAACTCCAGGGCTCTACAGTTAAGTGCTTTTTAATTGTGGCTGCTTTTCATTTAAGCTGAAGGAAAACACTGGCATGAGAACAAGGTATCAGCTAGCCATGAATAGTGTTAAAAGGTTTCCAGCCAGAAAAACAAAGCTCTGGAACAGCCTCCCAAAAAGAGTAGCAAGGAAAACAAACCCCTGAGCACTCCCAAGATGAAGCTTGATTGGATTAGGAGGGTGATTAAATGACGTAGTTGCCTGCAATAGCAAGGGACACATTCTACAGTCCTCCCAATACTGTGCTGCACTCCCAGAGCAGCACCTGCCAGGAGAGATGCTCAAGGACCACATCAAAGAGGGCAAAGCCAAGAACATGCCTAGGGGCAGTTGTGCTGGAGCAGGTTGTTTGCTCTTCCAGCCTGCTGTCAAACATTGCTGAATTGGGCAACTCAGAGAAAGGCAGAGCCTGCTCGAGGTCTGGCTAGCTTTGCAGGACAAACATTTGCCTGGTGTAACAGACAGAGCACCAATCTGAGGAAGAAAAACCAGGATTTCAGTCCTGTGCTGCTTCTGACCTTCAGAGCAGCACACCTGGGTGCTTCCTGCCCCCCTCCCTTGCTGGCTGTTCCCCATTTAGACTTTAAGCTCTTCAAGGAAGGATTTGTCTGTAAGACAAAACAGCTCCTAGCACTGTGGGGGGCCCCCCATCATCTCAAGTTCTTCTAAATGAGATGAACAAGATGCCTGCTGCCACCATCTAACCACGCTGAACTGGAGAAGTCTTCACTTGCCCCTGTAGTTATCACTCACTCCCTAGAACAACCTCAGAGGACTCAAATTTTACGTGAGAGCTCCCAGGGTTCTCCTTTCCCCAAATGGAAAAGCCCTTTTGCCTCTGCTCCAGGGACACCAGTAAGCAGGCGAGCATGAAGAGAGAAGTGGCAGGCTAGTTTAAGGAGACAAAGAAGAGGAGATATTTCACACATCAGAACCTTCCAGGACCTGTGTTTCTGACAAAGTCCTGGAATGATGGGCAGCTACAGACAGAGCAATGGCTTGGCACATCTTCACCTGGATCTCAGCTGCTGGATTACTGCTGTCATGAGCTGACCAGGACAGACCTATGGCAATATTGCATAAAAACCAAAGCTGTTCATACTTCAGGCAGGAATAAATGTCTCCCTTCAAGCATTAAGCAACTGATCCTAGATGAAACTGGGGCGGTCACATGTGCTTAGGGGCCAAAGCGATGCTTGATGTGGAACTGGCTCTTCCCACACACTGCTCCCCCCATAATAACCTTGTGCAAATGAACTGACGCCTCCCTGGGCAGGGGTCAGGCACCCCAGCATGTGCTCAGGGACTCAAACCCTGCTCTGCCGTGTCCATGCACAGCACATGTTTTCTTCTCAGCTGACACGTAGCCAAAAGCCCAGAGAACAGAGGCAGCTTTACATCATCGTGCTCCACGCCTCAGCTCACACATTCATCTTTCCCTCCTGTGCCAGCTGCAGGGATTTGGTGGGGCAAAAACCACACGTGGTCCCTCCCCTCACAAATGCATTTACACAAACACTGCACGGGGGCTCCCCGGGCCCGACTGGGGAGGGCAGTGGGAAGGACCACAGGGGAGAAACGCTCCCCCCATCATCACACAATGAGCTGATTGTTGGAGGAGGCGTTGGAGAGCGGGACAGGCCACGGAGGCAAACTCACGAGGCAGCAGGAAGAGATGCCAAAGGCTCTCGTTACAGGGAATTCTGTGCCTGTGACCTACAGTTGCAATGTTTGAAGAGCCCCAATTGTGATGGGAAAAAATAATGTGGGGCTGCAGCCAAAAGCCAAAGCCATACAAAAGGCAACAGAAAAAGCACAGGAGGCTCCTCTGTGCCCAGCAGGGTAAGGAATCACAAAACCCCAGCCAGCTTCTTCCACACTGGATTGCAAAGCCAAAATTCAGAGGGGAAAAAAAAAAAACACCAGACAACGCCTGAAATGGAAGCCAGGTCAGGTTTTGCTTGGTTAGAGCCAGGCTGAGGACAAACCTGAGGGCAGTGTGACACAGAAGGCATGCTTTCTCAACTGCCTTCAGCCACTGCTTCGAAGCATATTGGATGCACTCACAACAGTCCTGCCAGATCTTGTCCTGTAACTGCTTTAGGGACAAGCCCCACAGCTTTTGAGCTGTTTAGCCCCTAACTCAGCAAATGGCCCAAACCTAAGTCCCAGATCTGCTGACCCACTAGAGTTAGGCTTTGGCCAGGGCTAGAGACACATTACTGCTGCTGCCTCTGGTACCAAAGGGCTGGGGAAGGACCAGATCAAACTGAAGACACTTTTGGAGAGATAAAATCCCCAACTCCTTCAGGAAGCAGCCGAGACCTCTGCTCTGTGGGAAGAAGTCCTCCTACTCACTGGGGGGAAAAAAAAAAAAGCTACTGCATCGTCCATTAGACCACCTAGCTTGTCGAGGTATCTAGACAGAAACCATCCTCCTTTGCAGCTCCCCAGGGTTTTGCACACACAGCAGGTTTTACAGCCACCAGGAAGGATGTTTGCAGGGTGACATGTCCCTTCCCCACAAGTCAGGGAAGCACAAAAGTTCTTGTGGGAGAACCACCTCTCTGGAGAGTTTCACCAAGTCCCACAAGCAAGGGGGAGGCATCCATCCCAGATCAGTCACTTGTATTTGGCAGAGAATCTCAAGCTGGGAAGATCTAAGTGCTGCAGAAAATAATCTGTTCAGCAAACAAGAACAGAAAAACCCTCCAGTTCTCACCTTTGAACACTGCCAGCTTCTCCTCCAGATCTTCTTCATCACTGAACTTTGGGTCACAAAGAAATTCCTAAGGCAGAAGGAACAAAAAAGAATATCCCCAAGGTTAAAGATAAAGAAAAGCACCCTACAGGGCACGTACCAATGCAGCATTACCCAGACCACCTACACAACTGCCAGGGAGCCACATCTGAGCAAGAGTGCCAGGAGACTTGAAAATGGGCTGAATCCCTCCACACCTTGTCATTAACATACCAGTGCAACAGGAATGCTGCTAGTGTCTCAGATCTCCCACCAACAGCTTGAGGGAGGACTGGACCCCATGTGCCTTTCGAATAACTGCATGAAACCCCCTCTTCTTGCTCACCCAAGGTTTCAGCTGCCCACATCTCTGCCTAAGCAGACTAAGCACGTGGATTGGGCACCTATTACCAGCAAGGGCTCTTAGACCTTGTAGAGAGCACTCTGAGCTCAGGTTTCAAACTCTTGTATAAACTCTGAGGGCTAGCAAATAGAACAGGCAAAGTTTGCAGAACATCATGCACCCAAGACAGGACAGGTATTTTGGAGCAAGGAACAGGCTCTCTCAGACCATCCATTTTCCCCCTATACCCTGCTCAGACTGGAGAGGAAATCCTGTGTCACTTCTAGTCACTTGTCTCCAGCCCTACCTTAAAAACCTTCAGGAACCCAGAGAGCACAGACCACAGCTTGCACAGCCAGCTCCACTGCTATACCCTGCCAGGAACATTCTCCCCCCACCCCCAGCTGGAAGCAGCAGGGTCTTGCTCCTGTCTCTACCCTCCCACACCGCCCAGCTCCAGAGAGCCCAGCACAGCTTAATGACTCGATCTGTGTTCAGCAACAACACCACATTCTTCAGCATAGAAATCATTAACATCTGCACAGCTTATGCATGGCCTGTCCAGGATAAAACCCCTCCAGGGGTTAGAGTGGATGGAGGGCTGTGGCTTGCTCAGGGCATGTGTTCCTCACCACTGCTCTCCACGCTCACAAGGAAGGCAGGAGGTGAGACAAAGAGAATAAGATCTCTGTCACTGGTAGTACTGGGACAGCAACACTTGTGATTGATGAGACCACTTCCTGCCAAAGAAGCCCCATCTGCAGGCACTAGGGCATCAGGACTGCAGGAGCTCCACCCAGCCATCAGTAACCTAAATGCTTTCCACCCTCCAAAGCATGTTCTCATTTCTTCCAGAAGGAAGCCAGCTGTCCCCAGGTGCAATGAACTGGACCAGTCTGGCTGCTGGGCCAGCTCTAGAAGCACCGCAGCCCCAAGCAGATGCCTGGTTCCTGCTGCCACAGCCAGTCCTGAGCCTTGCACGCTCAAACACTGCTTGCCACCATAACCCTATAGCACATGCTTCAGGCCCCTCCAGCCCACACACTTGGAGTTGCTCCCTCCTTCCTTGCTGGGACAAGGGAGCCTGAATGAGCCCAGGGAGTCCAAATGCCTCAAACATTCACTGCCAGTTAACCACTGCTTTGGCGAGTCTCATCTGCAGCTGAACTAAGGCTTTGTAGGAAGTCCACGAGGGCAGAAGCATCTGTCATCCCCTCCTCCCATCTCACAAACTCCAGATGGGCCACCAGAGACCATGCCCGCTAAACCAGCATGACAGAGACTTCCCTTATCACCATGGACACCAACTCAGATTGAGAGCTGTGGTGAAAAGCAGTGTTCCCAGTTCCTTCTTTCACTCTCCTTTGCCAACTCAAATTCATTTCTCAGTGATTTCTACCCAGGGGTATCATTTGCCAGCCTAACACAAAGAGCCCAATTTAGCTTTGAGACCTGGGCTCAGTCAGCAGCAGAAGTCACTAGAGAGCAGAGTAGTGTTACCTACTGCCATTGCCACTGAATAGCCTCTGTGACTTGCCAAACGTCACCGAGAACCACAACAGGGCCAGAGAATCTCCTGGCCACCAGGTCACAGCCTCTTTCCTGCCCTGCAGAAGCAGCAGGCAGCTTGCACCTACCAGAAGGACATGGATGTGAGAGCAGAGCACTGTATTTCTCTGGGAGCAAGAAGCACAGCAATGAAGACCAAATGGAACGCTTGTGCCCAGCACCACGCAACAGCCCCTGGCAGCACGGATGGGCGACGCTGTGCACACCACTACCACCCAGTCCCCTTGCATTTCAACTGGAGGGGAACTGGGCAGCCCACTAGCCTCACAGCTCTACTCCAGACTGCAGGAAGCAACAGGGGAGAATATTTCAAAGGCATTCCACCCTCCACATTGTATTCCAGGGGCCGTGACTGCGATAAGGCAATTGCTCACAATGGCACACAGGAATTCAGTCCCCAGGGCCAGTGACTCAGACTCAGCCCTGAGTGGCTGAAGTTCCTCCTAGAGCCCTTTGCTAAAGCTCCCATTTTAAGGGGCATGTTCTATTAATAAGAACTGCTTAATAAGCATCAGCCTCTCCCCTGCTCCTGCCCTGAACAGCCTTTCTTGGGCAGAGAGTCTTTTCTAAGCCAATAAATTCAGCCACGCAAGTCTCAGCTACCTGCAAGTCAACCTGAGCAAAGCCAGATCCTTTGCTGCTCCTCAAAAAGGTATCTCCAAACAGCAGGCCAAGCTCTCACTGGGCTGCTTAAGTGCTTGCTGCCAGCCATCCTGCCTGCTGCTGCTGGGAAGGGGCCAAGAGATGCTTGTGCCCACCCTCTGTGGGAAAAGCAGGCACCTGCTCTCAGGCAGACTGAATTCCTTCCCCACAGCCCAGCGCATTAGAGGGTAAAACTAGGTTGAAACTAATCTGTGCTGGATTAAACTTGCCACCTTGATGCACGAGGCTGAACAATGTGATTGCTTCTCCCCAGAAAGAGGGCAACAGCCAAGAGGAGACCCCAGAGGAGCGATCCAGGCTGGAAGAGAGAATTCAAAACTAGGACTCAGCTGTCCTTCAGCAGCACATGTGCACTCAGGATACTGCCTGCCAAAGACCCTTATCCCAGAGAGAGCTCCAGGGTAGAAACCAGCCAGGAGAACAGGGCTGGGACAGAGATAAGCGTTAGGATGAGACAATGAGATTAAACCCGATAGGAATTCATCCTGAAAGGTTTCATTAGAAGCACTTTACTGGTTTACAGCCCTGGGGCTCTCCAGGGCTAGGGAAACCACCTCCTGGCTCCGGCCACAGTATCAGCCCAGGTTTACATACCAGCTCTGTATCCGAGGAAGGTGTGAGCCACTGGGCCACACACCCACTCCCAGCAAACTCTCCATCACACCAGGCAGAGCTGGCAGAGCAAGCAAAGCGCAGCAGCACAGGGTTTGCTGCCCAGAGCCACAGCAGCTGCTCAGGATCTGGGAGCTGCCACTACCTGTGCTATCTGCAGCTCAATTTCTAGATGCTCAAATCCCCTCTTGGTGCACTGAGCCAGCAAGGACAGAAACAAGCAGCTTCTGCCTCCATCAGTGGGAAGTTGTGTAGCTTGTTTCATTTTTGTCATCCAAGCCTCACCCAGAGAAAAAGTCTGCCAGAACTGATGGCTGCCAAGGGGAGAGACAGGAGCCTGTCCCCTTTGTGGGAGGAAGAAAAGCCCCCAGCCCTGGGGCACAGCAGTATCCCATCAGCAGAGTACCAGGAAACACAGCTTCCCAGACTCAGTCCTACAGCTCCTACCAGCTGAAGGATCCTGTATCCACTCTGTGCCTAGGTGATGCTGGAGAGCAGCTCCACAGGAGTGGAAACTGCAGCAAGAGGTACAGTACACTCCCTTCCTCCCCAGCCCAAGGGTCAACACCACCTTGGCTATCAGGAACATGTGAGACCCACCTCCTTGGCACAGGGTGAGCTGTGCCTGCCTTCCAACAGCAGGTTCCAACACATCCTTTTTAGCCAGGTGCTCTTATGCCACAGCATATGCCACAGCACCTACTGGCTTTTAATGACATAATTCCATCTCCAGTGACCTACACAAACTTCACCTCTGCTGTCTCACCCCTGTCCAGAGGAACATGCTGGCACTTTTCATGGCCCATTCAAAGTGAGGACAAGGCAAGCCTACCACCTCACCATCTCTTCCAGGCTCTGATCTTGTGCAGCTCTTTGGTTTCTCCACCTGCAACACCAAGCGAGTACCAAATCCACCTAGAAATGACCCTAGAAATGCTATGGTCAATTGTTTCAAGGTTAAAACCTTCTTTTCACCCTTGGAACTGCTCTTGGCCGGGAGGCGTGCCAATGGAGCTACCCCCACAGCTCATGCCAAACAAGGGACCAGGCAAGCCCACAGCTCTGAGAAGAGGACCTTGCCTGACCCCAGCATGAAGGGCAAGAAGCCCAGTGTACTTTGCACTAATACAGGAGCGGCCATTCCCCCTGCCCGAGGCTTGTGGGACATCTGACCATCCTGGGCTCATTCACCCCCCGCAACTGAAAATTAGAAAGACCCAAATCAACTCTTCTGAGCAAGAGAAGCGTCTCGCTTTGAAGGGGAGGTTGAAGACCCCGGGGAGAACAATAGCTCTTATTGCTGGAGCACGTTCCTAAAGGGACTTTCGTGGCAGCCAACCACCGAGCATCCACGGGCACACGGAGGGCCTCTCGGACCGGACCGGGCTGCAAAGTGCTAGAGGGGGAGAAGACCATGGGCGGAGGGAATGAGATATAAATCCCCCCCCTGCAAGAGGGCATAGGGGCAAACCTCCCCTGCACAGCCACCGCCTGCCTCCTCCAGACGGATTTGCCTCCGCGGGGGGCACAAGCAAATCGGGGGGAAGGGGGAAGGCGCGTTCCGCCTGCCCCTGTCCTCTCCCCCGAAGCCCCATCCCCGCCGGCCGTCGGGTCAGCTCCCACCCGTACCCCCTACCCGGTCCCCGCGGGGCTGCCCCCCACAAATCTCAGCTCTACCCGGGGGGGAAGGCGGCCCCAGCCCCACCTTGTTGATCTCCTCCAACCGCCCGTCCTGCGGGGCCCGCCGCAGCCCCACGCCGCTCGGCCGGCGCGGAGCCGCCATCTCACCCGATCGCCCCGCGCCCGCCGCCGCCTTTAAGTAGGGGCGGGCAGGGCCGGGCCGGGCGGTGCGGGGCCCTCCGCCCCCCTTGTTAACCCTTTCCCTTCCCCGCCCCGCCGCCGAGAACGGGCGGCTGACCGTGCGCACCCCGCTCCGGGAGGGTTCAAAGCCTGGTCCCCGCGGGGTGCAGCGCCTCGCCTGGCTCTTGCAAGATCCAGGGCACGGTGGGGAAGCAGCGGCCGAGTCCCCGACGGGAGGGGAAGGGACACGATCCAACCGTGCACGGCAGCTGCTGCCCCCGGGGCATCCCTGGGATCCGCTCCGGAGCTACCCAGGGGCAGGGGCACCCTCCTTGCACCCACCGCCTCGGGGGTCCCCGCTCCTGTACCGAGCACTGATGCCCGTAGCAGGTTTGCGAGGTGCTGTTCGGGAGCAGCACACGCCGTGGTGTGATTAAGCACAATCTCTTGTGACTCGGTGCTGGATAAGCCCTGGAGCTCGAAAAGCACCGACCGCAGGACAAACATGACCAAGGTGATGCTTGTCCTGGCCACGATCTAACGTGGGTGGTTGCACTCGGGCCCCTCACTTCCCCTGCAAACTCAGCTAGACACATTAAAAAAAAACCCTAAACCCAAACCCAAAAGCTCTCAGAGTGTTTTTTAGTGGGAATTGTCAGACAGGTGCCCCACACCACTGCAGAGCCAGCCGCATGTCACCCCCGTGAGCAGCCACCCCTGCTCTCTGAGAACACAGCAAATGCAGGTACAGCGTGTGCCCCTCCTGCTGCCCTGCACTGGGGCGGAGGGGCAGCTAGGTATTATATTAAGAATTTTTAATGGATACAGCTCTAGGCAGGTGTCACTAGCTGAAAAATTAAAAAAAAAAAAAAAAAGCTCCAAGGGAGAGCAGGAGGGAGGATGAACCACATCTTCAGCAGCAGGCACAAAGCAGACGCTTGACATTTCTGTAACAGCAGCAAATTTGTGTGTTGATTGGAGATGTATAATTGCTTTCCCAGGGAGACAGTAAGTGGCTGTGGCTCCCTGCCTCTCAGCCAAGCCAAATCACGCTGTGCTTTCCCTGCTACCTGCTTTTGCTTCTGCAGAGCTGTCTTTGCGCAGCAAGAGGGGACTCCCTGGCATTACATCCCTGCAGCACCCCACTCCTCGGGCTGCAGAATTAGGAGGGATATGGGTTTGCTCATGGTAGGACAATCCTGTATCCCTTGCAAACCACTGGACCCAAGGGAGATGACTCTGGAGGGATCCAATGTCTATGGCAGCAGTTTTACATATAGCATTACAAAAGACTTTAGCAAACCTGATTCCCAGCACAGTGAGCAGAAGAACACAGGTAAAACCAGTTAAACAGTAAAGTCGGCTCCAACCTGGAGACCCGTTTCTGTTCTTAGGAGAGTGACCTCAACTGCTACCTGGAGTCATGGCAGAGCCTGTGCAGGGTGGGCTGGAGGAGGACCTGGCTCTGCTGCCTGCGTGGCTGTCATGGGAGCGTAGGGTGAACACACATGCCTTTCCTTTAAAGGCAATACAGCCACTGACCTCTGCCACCCAGTGGGAGTGACACTGGCAGGAGCTGGTCTTGTCCAGCTGCTCCCCATCCAGCCCGCAGGGGCTGCCCCACCCCGTGACACCAGCCAGCTCCTCTCCAGTGGGGAGGGCATGCGGCTGCTGATGCAGGGCTGGGGGTGATGCAGCTGCAAGTGTCAGCTCTCCCACCTCCCTGCCTGGTTCATTGCTATGCCTCCCAGCTCCTGTGACTGCTGGTAGCCCTGGTGACATCCAGTGAGTCAAGTGGAGCTGGGACAGGTCATGAAGACCAGAGCTGTGGGCAGCTGCCACTTTGCACTACCTAAGAGCAGAAAAACAGCGGGAGCAGAGCTGCTGTTGTCCTGCAGCAGATAGAGGATGCCCCATCTGCCTGCCAGGAATTGGTTAAGAGTCCAGCTTTGCTTCTGCTTGGCCCCAGTTTAGCCCTCTGTGCTGCAAGCTCCCTTCCCCTGGGAATCAGGCAATCTGTGTGCTCTCCTCTGAGCTCCTCTCTCAGCCTGGCTTCACCAAGACTCATCTCTGCACCTCTGTGACCACAGCACAGGAGCACTGTGCTGCAGTGTGCTGTGTAGCAGGATCTGCTTCCAGGATGTGTGTGATGGCCTCTCTCATCTCCTCCTGAGGGATCACCGGGTGTTAGAGCTTTGGTACATCACATACTTGATAAGCTGTCCCCTCCCAGAGCACTGTGCTGCAGTGGGGAAGGAGGGCCATGTCTAGCACAGAGGAAATCTGTGACAGTTCTTCATCGGCTCCATGTGTTGACTCCATCTCCTGCGTTGAAATGTTGGTGATCCCTGGTAGCTGGATGTCCCCCACTCTGGGAACAGAGCTGGTAGCTGAAGTCATGCCACAGAGTGCTTGGGACACTGAGCCTGAACCAGTGCAGATAAGGACCTGGGGTGTGTTATCGTATGGAGGGCAGTGTTAAGAGCAGCAGGAGGGAGCGATGCTGGTGAACGTGGGGTGTCCTTCGCTCTGCCATTCCCTGTGCAGGGGGACATGGAGGTGATGGGGCAGCGGCCAGGGACCTGTCACTGCTACTTCGAGCAGCCCTCAGGAAGGCTCCGCAAAATGTCCTCCAGGTTCTGCTTGTCGGCCCGGATCTCAGCCAAGTCGCTCTCGATCGTCTGGATCTTCTCCTGCTGTCGTGCCGCCTCCTTCTGCAGCAGGCTGAGCTGGCCGGCCAGGGCTCCCGGTGCAGCCAGGCGCAGCCACAGCCGCTCCAGCTCCAGCCGCCCGGCACTCAGCATCGCCTCCGCCTGCACCGACTGCTCCAGGTTGCCTGGGCAAGGGGAGAGGACATGGATGAGAGGCAGACAGCTGGGCAGGAGAGGTTTTGGATGCGCTCCAGGGGCTCTGACCCTTGGCACGGGGCAAACTATAGGGAGTGGGTGCAGCGGGGCATGGAGGCATTGCAGCTTCCCTGTGATCACAGATAAGCGAATAGGACTGTGGCTCCAGGCAGGGCCTGGACACATCTTACAGCTGGGTGATGATTTCCACCCCTTTGCAAGACGACTTGGATGCAAGAGGCCTGGAGTGCTCAGAAATGCACCCAGATGATCAAAGCAGGAGGAGCTGGAGTATATCCAACCGGCAACAAGGAGCAAACCCAGCCCAGCACATCCCTTGACTCCAAAGGGACTGGGCCCTTGACCCAGCTCTGCTCCTCCTCAAGATGCCAAGGGAGATGTGTCCCCACACCAGACACAAGCACACACATTCAGCAATCCCCAATTCATTCTGCACAAGGGCTTTCCTTGAGACGTGAGCCCTCAAGAAACTTTGCTGAGGCCCTGAGCAATCTCAGTCAAAGGGCACCCAGCTCATCCTGGAGCAGGAGACCCAGCACTGGCAAGCAGGAGACCCAGCACTGGCAAGCAGGAGCTCCCTGGATCCCAACAGCCTGGCCCTTCCCCTGATGCCTGCACCCTACTCCTACCCAGGTCTCACCTAGGTTGCTCAGCAGGTCATTCAGGGTCTTGATGTCCGAGATGAGGGAACCCCGAGCTTCCTGGAGGCTTTTTGTCATCTTGCTCACCTCTGTCCCCACCTTCCAACACAGACAGACACCCAGATCAGGGACACCATTGACCCTTAGCTGGATGGAAGAGGGAAGAGGATCCCAGGAACATCCCCAAGGCATTCCCCGTACAGTGGAGCCCAAAGGCTGGGTTGCTCCCTATGCTTTGGGCTGTGGACAAAGCTCTCTTCCAGGCTCTGAAGGACACAGCCTGCCCCAGGGGACCTGACTCACCTGGTGTGCTTCCTCCAGGTCCCTCCTGATCTTCTCAGCTACACGCTTCTGCTGGAAGAGCTCCCTCTGGGTCTCATTGGCACGTGTGGCGAGCTTGCTGGCACGCTTGCGGGCCTGCTTGCTCCCCTGCAGCACAGTCTGTGCCTTCTGCAAAGAGATGGAGGTGGGGACAGTCAGCTGGGGGGCACACAGGGGGACTGTGGCTGGCTCCTAGGCTGGAGCCCTGGTTGGGTGCATCCCCCTGGTCGTCCCCCACATCCGTCCGCTCGGACCTTGGTGCTCTCCTCAGAGACTTGCTCAGCCTCCTTGGCTGTCCTCTGGGCTGTGGTGGAGATGGACAAGGAGTTTCCCAGCATCTTCTCTGCCTGTTTAATCTTCCTCTGGGCCTCCACCATTACCCTGTCCTGCACAAGTGCCATTCTCCTGCTCAGGGCAGCCTGGCCCTTCCGATGCCCCAGCACCTTCCTCATGCCTGCAGGGACAATGTAGTCACCACCAAACTGTCCCTTTCTCCCCTTGGCACCCAGAGCCAGTGTAGTGAGAGCTGAGGCCAGAGATGCTCTGACCAGTGCCTTTTACCTTCCAAGCTGGCCATGAGGGACTCTGCACCTGAGAGCACAGCTTTTCCATGCAAGATGGCTGAGGTGGCTGTGCCGTGGGCAGAGCCAGCCTGGTCCCGCAGCTGCAGAGAGGAGAGGAGGAGTGAGGCTGGGGAGGGAATGAAGAGCTGAAGCCAGCTGGGAAAGGTGTGTCCCAGCCCACTCTTGCTTGGCAGGTGAGTTCCTTGGAAGATCTGGGAGATGGAAGGGAGATGTCTCCCAAAACATCCACTCCTGACTTTCTGGCTGCAGGCATGGTCCCTGCAGGCACTGGAGCAGCAGGGATGGGGCTCACTCACCCCCCTGTGCTTGGGGTGGGAGGCAGGAGAGGGATGCACCCAGCACATCAACAGGTCCAGCTGGAACAGTGGGTCCCCATCACTTATTTTGCAGTGACATCCCATTCAAGTGAGCAGCAGTTACCTGCTCGAAGTCACAAGTCCGCTGCAGCTCCAGGCGCAATCCAGCTGCCAGAGCACGGGACACCTGGACAGCCTGCTGAGCCGACGGCTCCTGTGCCTCCAGTGCCTGCTCCAGCGCTGCCAGGTCCTGTGCCAGGGCTCCAGCTTGTGCCGGCAGCACCTGCTGCGAGGTCAGGGGTACCAAAGACTCCATGACGGCATCTCCCAGCCCAGGAGGCAGAGCTGCCTAATGGGTAAAGCTGGGGGTAGGGATGCAAGCAGGAGCCTTGGCTTGGATGCTGCTCACCTGCTCCTCTGCAGCCACCTGCAGAAGTTTCTCAGCCATGTCTGCATTTGCCTGCTGCACGGCTGTGAAAGCTCTCCCAGCCTTGGCTGCCACCTCTGCCATGCTGGTGCCCAGCTCCTCCCATGCCTGCTGGATTTCCTCATACCTAAGTGGACAGAACACCATGGTCACCTGGGGCCATCCGGTCCCTTGAAGGATGGAGATGACAGCTTGGGACCTGGCCCTGGCTCTGGATGGGTGGGTAAACCCTGACGGAAAGGGCCTGACACACCCTCAGCACAGCCCTGGCTCTCTGCTTTGCAACATTGCAGTGCAATGAGTTTGATAGGACTCAGCATGTAGCTTTTGGGCAGATGCCAAATCACCATGGCCGAGTCCTGTAACAGGGACCGGGCCAGAGGCAAAGACCTGTGGTGCCCTCCTGTCCCTCTCCTTGCTGACAGCCGCCCTTGTTGTCAGCCCCTCACCTGGCCTCCAGCTCCTGATGCACATCCCACGTCGTGTTCCACTCCAGCAGGCTCTGCAGGAGCTGGGAGCTGGCATTGGAGACACGAAGCGCTTTCCCAACCACCGCCTCCACCCGTACCATGGTGTCCTTATGGCTGCAGGAACAAGAACATCCAGAGAGATGATATTAGGATTGGTCTCCTGGGGAAGGAGCGGCCATCCCACACCCCCAGCCATGCAGGCAGCCTCTTCCAGTGCACGCCAGGGACAGACTTGGTTGGGCTCACGTGGGCCCTCTGCAATGGGGCCTGGGAAGCCCAGGGCTCCCACATCTCCAACCATCACTGCCATTGGTGAGCAGAGAGCCAGGAAGGGGAGGAGGCTCCCAGCTCAGTGGCTGTGCTGGCTGATACAGCTTGTGGTGCAGGACTTGCAGACGTACCTCTTGGCCAATTCTCGTGCCTCCATCGCCTGATGGCTCCAGTTTGTGGGCTGCTGAGGGATTTCCTGGGGAATCTCCTTGAAATGCAAACAGCAGCAGTGAGACCCCAGTGGGGAGCAGGGAACCCCAGACCCCACCAGCCCAGCACCAACAAGAACCTCCCGAAGGGCTGGAGGAGGTTTGCAACACGAGTGAGCAAGGGAAATAACTCCTCTTGACTCAGCTGCAAGGATGGCTATACCCACATGGATCCCAGGATTTCCCGCTGACCTTCTGTGCTGGTCACATCCCAATGCGCCCCCAGGGTGGCCACCAACCCCCCCAGGAGCCCAGGGCCAGTGGGAGCCCACACCGTGGTAGCCAGAGTGTCCGCAGCATGCAGGATCTCCTGCTGGGCCGACAGCAGCATGGTCCCAATCTCCGACAGCAGGATGCAGGTTTTTGGGGGTCCAGGGCCAGAGCAGCCGGTGATCTGGCTGGCATTGCTGAGACGGGCCTGTGCAGTGCCCAGTGCCCCTGCCAGCCACCCCACCTGTGCCAAGAGGGCAGTCCGGGCACCTGCGGGCAGCACAAGTAGCTGCTTGTTGCCTATGGAGGTGTTTGGGACTCCCCTCTTGGCTGTGGGGCTGCCCCATGGCCAAGTGCCCTCCCTTTTTCCTGCTAGTGAAAGGAGAAGACCACCCCTCACAGGTGCTCAGGAGGAACCCAGGGATGCAGCACCTAAAGGGCACCCCATGTGCCAATGCTCAGTGCCTAGTAATAACCCATCACTGGCTGCTCCAAAACCTCATGGGTGCAGAAAACCCTTCAGTGCCCTGTCCTACGCAGGAAGGCATGGCCCCTGCCACCATCTTCCTCCTCTTGGTCACCCCATCAGCCAAGCTGAGCCTAGCAGTGACCTGCATGTCACACCCTGCACCCACCTAGCATGTCACAGCTCCCTGTGGAGCAGGGTGTCCCCAGAGGGGTGACATGGGCCTCCCCCATGATGTTGGGAAAGGGTGTGCCCTGTACCTTGCAGGAGGTGAGGGCTGGGCAGCCCATCTCCCCGGGGTGCATCTCCCAGCATGAAGGACTGGCCCAGGCGGGCATTGCAACCTGGTTTTTGTAGCCATTCCTCCATCTCCTGCAGCCTGGCCTTCAGCTGGTCAGCCTGGGGGCAAGACAGGGGGGGACATGGGGGGACAGTGAGGCAGCACAGGGACAGGGGTGCTGCACCCAGCTTGGCAGGGCACAGGCTGTACCTCATCTTTCAGCAGCCCGTAGCAGGCAGGACACTGCTGGCAGCGGGAGCTCAGCGGGTCGAGGAAGAAGTTGGCCTGGCACTGGTCACACTTGTAGCCCACGAAGCCAGGGTGGCAGAGGCAGGTGCTGTTCTCATGGCACTGCAGGGTGACGGAACCCAGTGGGGAGCAGTTGCAAGCTGCAATGGTGGCAGAAAAGTGTCACGCCACAGCTGCCAGCCCCAGTTTTGGGTCTGAGGTGCGGTCCCCATCCCCGTTACCTCGGCAGCCCCTGGCAGAGAAGCCAAAGAAGCCGTGTTGGCACCGGTTGCATTGCTTCCCCGTGACACCTGGCTGGCAGGAGCACTGCCCTGTTACCGCATGGCACTCACTCTCCTGTGACCCCATTGGGTGGCACTCACAGCTGACAACAAAAGATGGAGGGTGATGAGCAAGCAATGGATGGATACAAGAAGCAGAGAGCAGAACCACGGACACAGAGCCACAGCTGGCCCCTTGCAGCCCCACATCGTGCAGCACATACCTCTGGCACCCCACGGTGGGCTGCAGGCCATAGTAGCCAGGTTGGCAGAGCCCACAGGCTCTGCCTGTCACGTGTGGGAGGCAGCGGCACTGGCCTGTGATGGGGTCACAGTCCTCCAGCCCCGGGGCTGAGCCGTTGGGGTTGCAATCACAAGCTATGGGAGAAAAAACAGGAATGGGGCACCAGGGCTGAGCCCCCACATCATGGAGGGCTACATCTGCCCCATCAAACAGAGCTCTGAGAGGCTGAGCCCCTGAATACCAGAGTGGCTCCAGGGAAGGACAGCAGCACAGAGAGAGGGGAGAAAGGCCATTCCTGAGCATTTGGAATCAACTTGGACCATCAGCCCTTAAACCCACTGGGCATCCCCTTTCCACCCTCTGTCTCCACTGCCAGTAGGATTTTGGCTGCAGTCAGACCCAGGGGACTAGGGCCAGCCCGCAGGGCCATACGTACGGGCACACTTCCCAGCAGGGTCAGGAGCCAGTGCATCCCCGTAGAAGCCGGGCAGACACCTCTCGCAGTGCTCGCCTGTCGTGTTGTACAGGCAGCGCAGACACCGACCAGACACGGGGTCACAGTTCCCCACAGCATTGAGATCCACGTTCCCATGACACTGGCAGGGGACACAGGGATGCACGGGGCCCCTCTGCCCCAGGGGGTCCCCGAAAAACCCATCATCACAGAGCTCACAGCGTTTCCCTGGAGAAGGCAAAAAGGTGGGGAGGGTCCAGCTGTATTGGTGCTGCCCACAGCCCTCTCACTCACCCACCGCCAGCCTCACCTCTCTGGCCTGGGGGGCAGTGGGTGCAGATCACCTCCCCACTGCCAGGCATCTCAGTGCAGGGTGAGTGGCCGGGGCAGGGGCAGAGTTTGCAGTCATCAAATCGCCCTACGAAGGGGTTGCCATAAAACCCGGGGCTGCAGCGCTCGCAGGAGGGACCTTCTGTATTGTGCAAGCACTGGCAGTGCCCTGTGAGGAAGAAAACAGAGCTGAGGGTCTGCAAAAACCCAACCCTGAGTAACAGCGGGGACCAGAGGAGGGGTGGAGAGCCGAGAGCTGCGCGTAGCACATCACGGGTGCTGCAAGGGATGCGCAGCTCCAGCTAAGGGATCACGCTGGGATTTCACATCCCCAACCAGGACTCAGAACATTTTCCCTCTCTGCCCCGTCGTTGCTCAAGGGAGAAGGTTTTGGAGAGGATGCCGGGGCTACAGCGCCAGCCCCGCGCTCTCCCGCGGCGTGGAGACGGGGTGGTGCTGACGCGCGCAGGCGGCACCGGCACCGTGCACAGTCTGTCGGCGCCTGTGATAATCGACAACACATTTCTCAGCGACGAGACGCGTCGTTTCCAGCCTGTCATGGAAAACACAAGCAGCCGGCTGGCACCCAGCGGGGAGCGAGCTTCTCCTCGCCAGCCGAGCCAGTGGCTCACAGCCTTCCAAAATCAGCTAGGAGGAGGAGGAGGAAGAGGAGGAAAAGGAAGGATGCTCAACGAACACCCCCCCACACACCCCCTCTCCAGGCAGATGATCTGCTTGACTGGAGAGAGAGAAGGAGCCAGGGGGAGGATTTTTCCCCATGCTTTGTGGGGTCGGGTCATACCAGGAGGGTTGCGCAGGCGGGAACAGGCGTTTTTCCATTTTCCTTACATCCAGGCGGAGCCGGACAATGGAAAAGAAAGTAAAAGCGGGTGGCAGGAAGGAGTGGAAAAATAAATGAAAAGAAGCATGTGGGCTGGCTCGGGCTGGCAGCGACCGAGCTGGGACATCAAAAGCCTGGCCCCATCCCAGGGGACGGTGCTGTCGGCGGCTCCAGCCCCGGCTCTGCGAGACCAGGGGTGAGTTTGTGGAGCTCCTGCCGTGTTTCCACTGGCAAGGCAGCGCCACTTGCTGAGCACAGCCCTCTTCTAGTCCTTTCCATCCTGGCCATAAGCTAGTGTAGCTCCTCACTGAGAGGAGACGGACAGCGAGGAGCCTCAGGGCCCATCCATGTACCAAATGCATCATCTTATTTCCAAGCTCTTTTCAGAGCTGCTGCTTTCTGCAGGAGTGGACGGGGAGCAGGGCAGCATCTCATGAGCCTCCCAGGGCTTTGATCTGCCCTTCCCCAGGGCTGACAGCAGTGAGGCTGGATTCACACAGCCACATCAAGTTCCAGGGCAGAGGTTTGCAGTCCTGCCCCCCTCCTCTGATCAAAGCCATCCAGACACTTTGCCTAGCAGAAGAGGGGAGAGCCAACACCCCATGAACCATCCAGACAAAGCTACGCTGCCCTAAAGACTTGCTTTTGCTTTTTCCTTCCTTCAAACCACAGTCCTTGCTGCCATCACTCGCTGCTGAGCCCAATCTGGAGGCAGAGCAGTTGTGCTCAGTCCTGCTCCATTGCTTGGACAGCGATGCTGCCGGTGAGACCTGTCCTGGCACAACCCTCTGCCTCTCTCCTGCCCTGCCCCCTGCCTCTCCCCTCCTCAGAGAACCAGCACCCTTCCTTTCTCCTCCTTTAGGGTCATAAAGTACCAGGAAAGCTGCCCCTCTTGTTATAAATTACCACAGTTACTGAACTTCATTAATTATCTCTGTCTTTGCAGTTATGACCCCTGTCCCTCCACCCAGCCAAGCAATTCAACCTGGAACTTTTGTGTACCACAACCTCACCAATGGTTTCCAGCATCCCTCAGAAGCAAGCAAAGACACAGATTTGTCACACATACACATAGTGACAGAGCAAGCAGAGGAGCCAGGGGGTGTGACCTGTGACAGGGTGACAGTCCCCGTGCTGGTTGCAGGCGCAGGGCACGCAGCTGACGAAGGGGCCACCAAAGGGGATCTCCCTCTTGAAGCCGGGTGCGCAGGATTGGCAGAACTGCCCGGTGTAGCCCAGGGGACATGTGCACTCCTCCACCCAGCCTGCCCGTGGCCCTGGCCCGGGGCGAGCGGACGTGAGCTGGACCTCGCTCAGGGACAGTCTGCCTGTGGGAGGGGAGAGCAGTGTGACAATGGGATGGCACATCCCCTGGCCCTGCTCTCTCCTCCTCCTGTCTGGAAATGCTCCAAACAGGTGTAGGAGACCCCAAAATACCTCCTGCAGAGCCCAGGGGTGTTTGCAGAAAGGAGCCAGTCCCTGTCCCAGCAATACCATGCCTTTCATCCCTGAGAGCCTGATGCTGCTTCAGTGTTCCCAGCCCCAGCCCAGCTTAGTCCCCATGGGGACGTTGTAAGGAGCCACCCACCTTGCACAGGGCTGCGGCTCACACGGAGGCGGAGGGTGGTCAGGTTAGAAAGCAAGCGCTGGAAGCTGAAGGCTGAGAGCAAAGGATCCACACCCTCTTCTGCCTCATGCAGCCTGTTGGAGAAGGAGTATGGAAGAAGGGACAGAGCCATCCTGACAGCCACATGCCACAGGACAGCTTGGCTCCCCGAAGGGGGCCTGGGCACAGTGGTGGGAGCACAGTTAAATCTCTGAGGGGGGCAGGGAGCTGGGCTGAACCCCACTGCCCAGGCAAGATCAGACTCACTGTGTCACAAACCCAGACAAGGATCCTCAGAATGTAGTGACAGGTACCTGAAGGTGACAGCCTGCTTTCCATGTTGGGGCTGGCTAACACTGCTGGATATGGTGATCTCCATTCCCTCACCCTCCAGCACCAGCTGGACCTGGAGCAGGGGCACCCCGATCTCTGTCCCCATCCTGTTCGCCTCCACTCCCAGCAGCAGGGACAGGAGCTGCCCGTAACTGAGACGCTGGTTCTGCAGGAACTTCTCTGCGAGGGGAGAGAGGCAAAGTCTGTAGGACATGGAGGTGCCAGCTCTGCTGGTATAGTGCTGTTCCCACATCCCAGCATCCCGTTGACCCACAGTGATCCTCCTAGAGCAGGCCCAGCTCCAACCTGCCCTCCCAAGGTCCCGGTCCTCCACTCTGATCCCCACCACCACCTTGGGTTATTGAAACACTCAGCCCTGGCATGGAGCCCAGCACCTCAGGCACCAGTGTATCAGTGGTGTGTCTCACAAGAGCACCAGGAGGTCCCCACAGCACAACAGGACCCCAGAGACCCAGCACATGCAATACCTGGTGCAAGAAAATCCACTGTCTCCTCTCCATCCCACTCGGTGACGATCTCCCCGTCAGCCCAGTGCAGGGGCAGGTCCCCAGTGCCTGGAGCTGTAGCAGCCCAGCCCTCCAGCCCTGCGTGATGGATCACACACAGTGATGGTGCATGGGGGAAGGGAGTAGTGTGTCCCTGCCAGCCCAGCACCAATGGGGTGCTGCTTTCGGGGGCACTGTCCCTCCTCCTAAGACTCTCCAGGGTCTTGTAAAGGGCCAGTGCTTTGTAACACCCTGTTCTACTCAGGCTCTGTGCTCTCATGTGCCGAAGAGCGGCCCTATCCATTCCCTCCAGCTGTTTATTTTCTTAGATTTGGAGGAAATTATTATCTTTAAACTTTTGCTCCCGTGCCTGTGCTGTGGTTCCAACATTACTGTGGGCTGGAGAGTGCAGGAAGCCCGGGGAGAGATGGGGCATAATTGCATTAAGTTGGTTTCCTTCAGAAATCAGTTAAACTCCCCCCAGCTCCCCAGGGTTAGTTATTTCTTCCAGCCCGGGGCACCCGCAGGACGAACATTTGGAAATCTCTCCCTGTCTCTCTAGTAGGCTGCACTCCATTATCAAATCATCCCCAATTTGGACCCTTTCACCCAGCATGGGGAACTTCCAGCTGATCCAGCTCATCTGCAGACTGGGGAGAGCTTTGGGGAGCCGGGCTTTAGGAGGTCAAGTGGCTGTGCCCAGCTGTGCTGAGCCCTCTTTGCAACTCACCCCAGGGCTCTGCCAAACCTGTCCCTAAAGGAGCAGCCCCAAATTGGCTGGATGAAGGGTGGAAAAAAAGCCTCACTTTAAAGCCTGGCTCTGTTTCAAGGCCACAGAAGACATTCCAGCAGCACAGCAATTGGCAGCCTGGTTTAAAGGCAGTCAGGATGAACCCACGCCTGGCATGTTCACATCCATCTGTGCACTGGCGCGCACGCCCCGTCACGGTGCAGGCGGGGCAGAGAGCAGGGCGAGGGGTGCCCGCTCCCTGCCAGGATACAGGGAGGGTGGTCCCTGGTGAGCAGGGGCTGTGGTGAGGGCTGCACACGTCGGGCTGTGCGGCAGATGGCAGGGTTTCCCCGAACATCCCGCACACATCCAGCCCTGCCATGCACAGTCCTGGCTGCAGCTGGCCAAGAGCATCCCATCCCATTCCCCTGGATCCCAGCTGCCCTGTCCCACCCCAGTCAAGGATGGGGAGAGGAGGGAATAAAGGGGAAAGTTCCCACCTCAATCCTTTTTGTTTTTATCTTTCTGAGCTGATTTTTACATCTCCTGTGGTCCCTGGTGTGGTGGGATGTCTGTGCCCAGCCCCACAGACCTCCCTGAGCCACGCACAGCCCCAGGTGCAGGCTGGGGTGGAAGGATGTGAGAATCCAGGGAGAACCTGCCCCCATGTAGCTGGGGGCAAAAGCATAGGTTTAACAGCAAAACAAGGGCAAACCCTCCAATTGTCACCACCGGTCAGCCCCAAATGGAGATGCTCAGCCCCAAAGATTGACGCCCAGCCCAAGCCTTCCCAAACTGTCAGTGTTTTGGCTGGAGTTGGCACAACTGTGCCTTCCATTTCACCCAGGACTGAGGGGTCAATACCTTGGCTGAAGTCAGAGAGGACGTGGGCCACCTCGTAACCATCTGCCTCGGTGCAGGCGGTGGAGTGGCCGTAGCAGAAGCAGCTGGTGCAGCCAGAGGGGTTGTGGAGCTGCAGGTTAAACCAGCCTGGCTGGCACCTAGGCACGGGGAGGAAATGTGAGCAAGTGGCACAGGGCAGGCAGAGACACAGGGGACCACAGCAACATCCCAGTGGTGGGCTGCTCTGAGTGAGCCCAGTCTCAGTGGTCCAGAGGGATGCAGCCCCAGGGCCTTACCAGCCAACCAGGGCCTCTGCAGAGAGTGATTCTGCAGGATTCCCATTAGAAAGCCCCTCTGAGGGGTCATGTGTAGGGGCTGGGGAAGCAGCAATGCCCCACAGGAGTGATGACACCTGCCCTGGAGTAACCACTGAGCCCTGACCCTAATCCCAGCCTGGAAAGGGACGGTGGTCCTGTCCCCATCCCAGGACCATGGTGCTTACCTGTTGCACAAGTGCCCCTCCACCTTCTCCTTGCAGGTGCAATGCCCCGTGTTGGGGTCACAGGTGCCTATGCTGCCCACAGGGTCACAGGTACAGGGTCTGGATGGGGTGAGATGAAGACACCAGGTGAGCCCCAGTCCTGTTCTGCTGCTTCTGCCCCAGACCAGGCTCCTGCTCACCTGCAGCCACCTTCGCTGAGGCTGTGGTAGCCATCCTTGCAGCGCTCACACTTCCAGCCCGTCACATTGGCTTTGCAAAGGCAGGTCCCCGAGCTATCACACTGGGGCTGCAGGGAGCCTGCAGGGATCCCGACCAGCCCTGAGCTCAACCCCAACTGGGGAGAGACACGGGGAGGGGAGATGGGAAGACCCCAGGCAAGAGAGAACCCATCAAACCCTCCCCTCACAGCCAAGCCCCAGCAGGGCAGGGGTTTTGCAGCCAGAGGATGGCTTGGCACAGCCCCACGCACCTGCAGGGTGGCAGTGACAGGGCTGGCAGGCTGCCCACGGCTCCCAGCGGTAGTGGTTCTGCCGGCAGCGCTCACAGTGGGGCCCGGCTGTGTTGTCGCGGCAGTTGCGGCAGTGGCCCCCGTGCCCGGTACGGCGATACAGCTCCCAGTCATAGAAGCACTCATCGGAGCGGCCACTGCAGTTGCAAGCTGGTGGGGGAGGCAGGAGGGGTGGTCAGCACCTGGGGGTCATGGGGCTCACCCAGGGATTAAAGCAAGAGGGGCTGCTTGGCTTGGCAATGTGAGCTTTTGGCAATGCCTCTGCCACTGGCTGCAGCACCATGCACGGAGCAGATGGTTGCACTCATGGGGTAAGGAAATGTCAGGGGATCCTCGGGATGATGCTGTGAAGGGGGGTCCTGGGGTGCAAATCCTCCTTCCCAGCCCAAAGCAACCTTGGAAAACAGAGCAGGCTCTTCCTTCCCATGCAGGAAGGTCAGAAGCTGCTGGACGAGTCAATCCAGGACCAGTACAGCCCGTCGGGGCCGGCCACACACCATGACTACAGAGCCAGCTCAGGAGATACTCACGGAGACACTCGTTGGCAGCCTCAGCAGTGCCACGAGCCCATGGCCGGTCCTGGTAGAAGGGTTGGCAGCGCTCACAGTCGACGCCGGCTGTGTTGTGCTGGCACACGCAGAGCAGCTGCCCGGTCTCGTCCGGCGCACACTCGCTGGCATGGCCATTGCACTTGCACCTGCAGCGAGACCCCGGCACAGGGACGAGCCGCTCTGAGCACCGGTGCGAGCAGCAGCCAGCAGCAGCCAGCAGCAGGATGGTGCCCAGGCCGTGCAGCGTGTGGCTCTGCTGCCTGGCTGGCTTGCCTGGGGCGGCCATGGGTGAGAAAGCAGCTTGGGCTGTGCTGGTGTCAAGGCCACCCGCTGTGTCCCCAAGGAGTTCCCAGCTTGGCCAGCTGAGAGGTCACACACTGAGGGTGGCCCGTGAGAGATTCTAACCAGTTCCAACTGCTGGGGCCTGAGGGGGTGAGACAGCAGCAACAGGGGCTGCTGGCTGGGCTGGGAGCAGCCCTGGCCATGCTACTCGGAGCAGCTCTCACCAGGATGGAGAGATCTCACAGTCCTCCCAGCTGGGGAGGGGGCACGTGCAGCACATCCCATGGGCAGCACCAAGTGGGTGCTACTGGTGTCTCTGTCCCAGATCACCTCCTCAGTCCCACTGGCAGCTGTTCTGGCTCTTCAGCCATGGCCATACTGACTCCAAGCTCCTTCTCCAGCCTCTGGGCATCTGTCCACCAGCACCCCAGGACCCCTCTTTTGCAGTACACAGAGTCCAAGCAGGGCCACAGGAGAAGCAACATGAGCCCCCTTGCCTTTAAAAGCCATGGGGCTGGGAGAGGACAAAGTAAATACAACTGGTGGCAAATGGAGAGGGCTTGGTGGAGGGGAAAAGACCTCCTTTATGCACAGCTCAGAGGTTCCAGGTTTCATCACCCATCTGTGCACCATCAGCTCCTGTTTACACACAGAGTAAGCCACATCTGAGCAGTTTGCCCCAAAATGCAATTTAAACAAAACTGAAGTGGGAAGCAGATGCCCAAGATTCCAGCCCCACAGCCCCAGGAAAGTCTCCCCACTCCTGCCCTCACCCTGGTCTGGCTGCCCCTCACCTGCCACCGACAGAGAAGTCAGAGATGGCATAGTAGTATGACTGCAGCACCTTGGGGTCCTTGAAGATGTCATCCCCAAATGTATTGAGCCGGTTCAAGGAGATGAGCAGGTCAGTGACAGTCACCCATTCCTGCAGGGAACATGGGGAAGGCACCTTAACCAGGGTCTGGACCACCAGCTCCCC
Organism: Megaceryle maxima; assembly: GCA_024605025.1. Lineage (NCBI taxonomy): Eukaryota > Metazoa > Chordata > Aves > Coraciiformes > Cerylidae > Megaceryle > Megaceryle maxima. The sequence goes on from JANHGN010015551.1 coordinate 30,580, forward strand.
ACCCTGACCGGGACACACCTTTTCTTACAGGGATACAGGGCACTTGCGCACCTGGTCCCAGGGGATCACACACCCACCCCACTGCCACCCCAGCAGCACCTGCAGCGCAGGACTCGCATCAAAGTTGTAGGCACTGGGCCGTCCCTCGAGGGTGGAGAAGGCCACGTTGCCCCCACTGAGCGGGGAGATGTCACTGAACTCATCGGTGCAGAAGGCCACCTGCTCATCCTCCCCCGGGCGCAGGTAGTGCCGCTGCTGCTTCCCGTAGGTCTTCTCGCAGGACGCGCTGTAGTACTGGAAGGGTACCCAGGGCCCCTCAGCGTGACTGCGCTTGTAGATGGCGAAGCTCTCGGGGCGGCTGGTGTGAAACTTCAGCCTCACGTAGGTGATCTCATAGGCTTTGCCTGGGAACAGAGAAAAAAAATTAAAAAAAATAAAAGAGAAATCACCATCCAGCTGCCCTTAACCAACTCCAGCCCAAACCCTGTCCAGCTCCAAACTGGCTCTCACCCCAAGGCAGCCCCCACCCATTGCCTGGATGCAGCAGGTGGGTTGCACAGCCAAAGAGCTGCTGCAAAGCCAGGCTCTGACCAGTAGCTGAAGGGAAAGAGTCAGACCCATGGCACTAAGCAGCATCCCTGGGGCAGCAGCCCCACAGGGATGGGGAGGTAGAAAGGGTCAAGGCCGGTCTCTTCCCAGTGAGCCGCTTGCTGGGACCCATCATTGCTGCTGTCTTTGCTGGGATGAAGACAAAGAAAGGCCACCAATCCCTGGGGCGGCCAGGGCGGCTCTGAAAGCGCTTGAAAGAATTAGCAAAAAAGAGGAACGGAAAACACCAAAGTGAACATCAGACCCGCTTAATTGCCAGAGATGAAGGACCAGCTCAAAGACTGGATTGCTCCATACCAGCACCACTCCTAACAGTGCAAAACAATTAGCTGCAAGGTTTTGGCTTTATTTGAAAAGATAATGAGTTGGGAATGTTAGAGGGGTTATTCTGGGACTAGGAAAACAAGCCTTTAATTGGGCCCATATGAATACTGTCGCATATGTGCTGCAACTTTGCTGCGGGGGAGCCGAGGCAGCCCAGCTACCGGCACTGGGAACAGCAGCTGCCTCCCGTCATGGACATGGGGAGCACCCGGCTGGGCACCCGAGGAGGGGAACAGACCCGATCACAGCCCACACAAAGGTGACAAGGGCAAAGAAGGGGCTGCAACGGGGTTGTCCTACCACCGCCACATTCCCTTACGCCTCTCCCCAAACTCATCTCCTCTGGGGACACTTCCAGGCTGGGGGTGTCCCTGCCTTGCACCCCACAGGGTGGAGACACCCGGCAGGCGCCGGTTCCCAGACAGCATGGTCCCAAGGGGAACATCTACCAAAACAGCGAGGTCGGGGCTGTCACCTCCCGGAGCAGTTTCCTCTGGGAGAGGAAGGGAGCTCAGTGCTGTGTCAATAAACAGCCCCAAGCAGTCCCATGCAAGGGGAAGAGAGGGGTTGGCTTGGGGGAGCCCCATCTTGGTGCCTCCATCTGGGATGGAGGAGACTTGATGCCCTGGGGAATCCTGAGGCAGCGCGTGCTATTTTTCAGACAGGCCTTTTAATCAGCCAAATTCTGCCCAGAGAAAATAAATCTACAAAATAACGCAGGCAGATTGACTCCCTTTTCCTGCTCGGGATGTTGTGAAGTGACCCAAAGCCGGGGGTGCTGCAGCACAGGGGTGCAAGGAGGGTGCCCAGGCAGCTGTGAGTGGCAGCACCAGGACCCCTGGATGTTCTTCCAGCTGTGCTGTCCTCTGAACAGTGTTCACCCACCCCTCATAGAGCCCAAACTGCAGCTCATACCACACCAGAGGCTTCAGGCAGAGGATTTGGGAGAGGAGAGAGGAGTGAGGGATGGTCACATCACCTACATGTCCCCAGCCACCTCCAGCCCCCTCAAACCTCAGCCCTGGGAGCCCACCACAGGCTGTCATTCCACAGGAAAATCAGTCAGAGATACTGCCTGATCTAGACACTCTGAAATGAGCCGTTGGCATTCAGAGAGCTACTGGAGGAGCCCCAGTGCCTGTTGCCTTTGCAAGCCCACAGATATTTTGGGTTCCTTCCTGACATCTGACAGAGTAAATGCAATGGCCACAGGCACTCGGGATTATCGATCTGCTCCGAGTCCAATGCACTGTAACAACATGGCTGAAACCTCACAGAGAAGAGAGATTGAAAGGAGGATAATCTAATTAATGCCAATCAACAGCATGCAGGTAAACACAGGTCTTGTCCAACTCATTTGATATCTTATTTAATAAGCTCCCCAGGTAACCATGCTGGAGAACCTATAAGACATCTGACTGGGGACTGAGCAAGACAAGCAGGCTGGCAGGGAGGTGCTACGTGGATTAAAAAAACCAATTATTTGGTGGAGTTCACGAGCGAGGACTTGTTCTGGGCTGCGTCTTGGGCGACTGCAGGGGCCAGTTGGGCTTTTCCTCCATAACCCAAGTGAAACCATTAAGGTAACAATAAAAAAGTCTGGAGCTGGGACAATATGGTTCTTGGTGGCTATGGCAAAGGTCAGACAGCAACATACCTGGCACCAAAATGGCACTTTGTACCACAGCAAGATATACAAGCCATGTCAGAAGAAGGGTACATTTGCAAGGGGATGCTCCAGCTCAGGCTGAAGATGAGCTCGGTGCAATATCATGGCCTTGGATGTGTTAATGGGAGACAGACACAGCAAGGTGGTCACATGGACTGGACAAGGCTCCACTAGAAAACCAAGCACAGGGTCCAACAGGGCCTGCAGAGAAGCTGGGGAAGAGCCAGAAGACAGACAGAGACTGGGAAGCATGTATCCATGTGCCCAACTGGGACTGGTGGTCCTCAAACTTGCCTGGTGTGGCTGGCTCAGCTCTGTGGGTTGCCTTCAGGTTGTCTATGCCACAGGTCAAACAAGAACAAATATGGGGCAATCTGATAGCCTGTGCTAGATGGTGAAAAGGCCATCAAATCCCCTCCTGCAGGGCTAGCAGGCTCCTCTGGCATCACTTCTCATGCCCTGTGGGGAGCCCAGTGCTGGCCTGGGGACAAGGACCAGATGTCTGTCTGCCTGCTTGCAGGGGGCTGGGAAAGTGAAGACCTCTGCCCAGCCAGGCAGCTCCCACATCACTGCCAGGGCAGACACAGACCCTCCACCGTCACCCTGATCCCAGCCACCAGTCCCACCAGCACGGCTCTGTGCCACACCAGTGCTCGGCTGTCCCTTTACCGACTCCGACCTGGCCCCTCCGCTACCCCCCTCGGCATGCAGATGGCAGAAGACTGCAGGGAATGAAGATTTTACAGTGCTGGCCAATAGTCAGAGATGGCAGGAAAATGTTAAAAAAAAACTATTTTAAAATGCCAGGCATGGCCCATGGGTTTAAGTACTCTCCAAGCAAGTGGCTTGCACAGTATTTAAAACATAAAGGGTTGGATCCCAGCTGGGGAAACCTGCCAGGGCTACGTGGTGTGTACAGAGCTCAGCCCTCCGGAGAGGTACTGGGCATCCCCAGCAATGCACGGGAGTGAAATGGCACAAGCTTGGCACCCACAGTGCTCATCCCAGTGGGCAAGGCTCTCCTGGAGGCTGGCTGGGGTTAGGAACCCCCCTGCCTCCTGCTCCACAAACTTGCATAATAGGGAAAAAGCAGCCTCAGGGGAAGGGCAGAGCAGACACCAGGGCACAGCTGGCTGGGAAGCAGCACAGACAGGCACAGCTGCTGGCATCCTCACCCCGCAAAGGACTGGGGCTCGGCTGATGGATGGGACAGACCCTCCCCAGTGATCTACATGCAGCACTTGGCAAAGGGCATCTCCCTCCTTGCACCCACTAAACACCCTAGGAAGGGTCCTGTCTTTAACCCAGAACTGGCACCAAGAGCTATAGGATGCAGGAGCATTGACCCCCTCCCCAGCTTTTCACCCAGATCCTGATGCACCCACCACCCGCTTCCCTCACCAGCCCTGCTGGGGGTCCTGCCACCACTTACCCAGGCGGAGCGTGATGTTGACGGAGTTGGGGTGCTGGATGCCAAAGGCCATGGACTGGCTCTGCCACCAAGTGCTCTCCTCCTGGCTGTGGAAGTCAGTGAGGAAGGAAGCGTTGTGGTGGAGCTGAGGGTCGGTGGCATCACAGCGGTGGCACAGGGTGCTGGCGTCACGAGCACCCATCTGCAGGCAATAGTCCTCGGGGGGAGAGCCGCATGTGTTGGTGGCCTGGGCAGCCCGGCCAAAGGCAGCGTTCTCGAAGTCGGGCATGCAGCGGCGGGGCTGGCCCCGGGGGTCCTGGCATGCAGGTGAACCCCCTGTCCCCAGCCCCAGCCCCAGCAGGGCCAGAAGGCAGAGCCCAGGAGGCCGTGCCATGCTGGGGCTCGCCTGGCCAGACTCTGAGCCTCCTCCAGATGGCATGGCGGGAGCAGGCGGGACGGGATGGGATGGGACAGGATGGGATGGGTCCCCCTGCCCGGCACCTCCTCTCGCTCCGAGGTCCATCTTGTGGAAGCTGCTGGGAATGTCGAAAGCTTCGTGTGCGAGCTCGGGCTTCCCTCAGGCCACCCTGGTCCCCAGTTGCGGGGCCGGGCAGGATGGGACCCCTGCGGCAGGATGGGACCCGGCCCCGTTGCCTCGGGGATGGGGGGGATTTGCGCTTTCAGCTGCTCCATCTCTCAGCCCCGGGGATAAGCTCATGGAGATACACTCCCCACGTGTGTGTTTTCCCTTAAAATTCTGGGAGTCACCACTTTTCTCACAGCCCCAAAATCAAGAGGGGGTGGGGGAAAAGCTTTGGAGCACACCCGGCACCCTCTTCTTACACCACAGCGATTTATGGGGACCTCCCTGCTCCTTCACACCAACCTGGATGGGTTGTAGGGTTCTGACACCCCCCCCAATGCCTCCACACCAGCACCCACGAGTGGGGGGGCAATCCACCCCTGCTGCCGTGGGGCAGCCCAGTCCCATGGATCAGAGTGTGAACACATCCCTGTCGAGGCATCTCCATGGGGTGACAAACTCGGATCATCCCCAGACCTCATTAGCGGCTGCCAGGTAATGCTAATTATAGTCTGTGCCAGAAGGGATCCCTCTCGGGACTGTGGCACCCTCCAGATCTGACCCATGGGGAGAGGAGGGTGACAGCAAACAGGGGGAGAGACAGGCTGGCACAGTGCCATCCTCCTGGGCATACCCTGACCCCTACCGTGCAGGGGGTAAGTTTGCAAAAGTGAGGTGCACAGGGGAACCCTGCCTCTGCTCCCCACCCCCCCGCTGAGCTGCCCACAGGAGCGCTGGAAACTTAGCCCTCATTTATAATTTAAGCTCCCTTCTTCCCCTTCCCTTCTCCTCTTATTTATTTTATTCTCCTTCTCCATGCACACTGCGGGGAGAAAGCACCGGAGGGAAGCTGTGAATCAGAGTCTTCGGCAGCGGCTCCCGCAGCAGCGCTGTTTCAAAGCCCCATTACCATATATTGACCCGGGCTCTGACAGCCAGAGCCAGCTCCGCTGGGAAGAGAGAATTTCCCAGCACCGAGAAGCTGTGCATCAGCTGCCTGGGAGCGGGCGGCCAGTGGCAAACCCACTGTCAACCTCTGGGGAGAAAGAGAAGGGTTTTCAGCTCAGTAATTGCCCCGCACATCTCCACCACCAGTTTTAAGGGGATTTGCATCCTGTAAGGATGAAGTTTTCCAGATGTTTAGCTTTCCCCTTGCTGCTAAGCCTGCAAGGTCTGGGCAGGAGAGGCTCTTTCATGCTATGAGTTTACCACCTCCTCCTCAGGATGTTACATGCACTCAGGAGATGATTTCCCTGCCTGGCCCATCCCTTCTTGCAGAGGCATCCACATTAGAGAGCGTTGAGAACATGCAACCAGAACTCGTTGTGGCTGCTTGGGGGAGGCACAGTGGATCTGAGCAAAGCTGATGAGCACCCTGACCCCACCTCCTCCTCTAGCACAGTCCACCCAGCATGGGGGGATGGCCAATGGGGTCAGAGCTTGACAGGAATCAGTGGTGACACCATTGTGCACAGCAGTGGGGATGCTGCAGCTGGTGTGGGAGCTGTACATCCCCAGACTGATTCTGATGCACCCCAGGCTGGCTGAGTCCCTCACCAGGCTCCTGCCAGGTGCTGGACACAAGCTCTTGCCTGCCCAAGCAGAAGTCCTATACTTACTGTGTATGGGATGGGTGCTCCGAGCAGGATCTGGCCCTGGCTCATGTCTGGAGAAATCTTTTCTGTGCTGCACTGCCTACCAGACTTGGATGGTGGCTTCTCACAGTGAAACCTTCAGATGCTTCACCTTGCCACGGGTGAGCTTCACCCCTGGACATGATGAAGAGCTAAAGCTGGTTATATGAAACCCCTTGTCTTCCAGGGATGTGGATGAGCTTGGACAAGGGTGTCCTAAAATGATCAGAGCTGGGATTTGCCCTGAGTCCCACTGGTATAGCAGGGCCCAACCTCAGCTGGAGTCTTCTGTACCTGGAGAGACTTCACACACTGCCCAGGACTTTGGGACAAGTGCAGTGGAGACACGGTGACCAAGGCTGTGATGACACCCCAACCTGCTGTTGCAGCCCAGGAGCCTTCTGCCTTGGCATGGACCTGGCACCCCTTAAGGGTTAAGGGACGTGAAGTCGGTGAGGAGAAAACTTCTTCTGATTTGCTTAATGAACGTTAATTAAGAAGACAGAAGATAGCAGATTCCTTCAGGGTAGAGATGAAAGGCCTGTTAATTAAATCTGGAGAGAAAGCGCAGGGCCGACTGATCCTCCTCCTGATCAGACCTGACAAGGCAGGCACTGGGGTGGGAGTGAGGTGTGCCAGAGCCCCACAGCCCCCGCCTCCCACAGCCCAGCTCAAAGCTGGCAGCACAGCCAGGTTTTGACAGGGTACTTGGGTGTGTGACCCAGTGCCACCACTGCTCACCTGCCTCCACCACCCCTGAGGCTGAGAGTGGCTCCATCCCATGGGGCTGAGTCAGTACCCCTGGCTCCAGCTGCACCCTGGGCTGGTAGTATGAGATGGGAACATGCTTGGTTTCCAGCAGAGCCTTCCCCAGAAAGGATGAGCTGCCCTTGTTGTAGTGCTGGGTAAGACAAGGTCTCCCTTGGCCACCTCCATCCTGAGAAAGAGAAGGAGGTTTGGTCACACAGCTCAGTGGTTTGCCCCAGGTGCCATTGCCAACGCTCACAGGAGCTGGGCAGAGGTTAAATGACAGGGGGTCAGAAAGGCACCAGGTATCACTTCGTGCCACTGCATCTCTATGCCAAGAACAGCAAGTCTCTGGGGCCAGCTGCACCGTGCCAGGATGGACCCCTCCTCCCCCTGCCCCATCCCCAGGTTTTGGCACCCACACTGCCTCACCCTCCCACCACGGGCAACTCCTGCCACTGGTCATTCACCAAGAGAGGCTTTTCTGCCCATTGCCAAGACTCTGGGAGGCTGTCTCACACTAACGGGATGCTGTGGGCAGCCTGCTGCCTCCGCTCCCTGACAACATTCAGCCCAGGCTTATTTTTAAAAGCAGAGCAGCAGAGCATCCTAAATTACACCCTAAAACCATAGCAGCCCTGCCTGGCCCCTCTGAGGTAGTGGCTGTACCCTCTTTCACCCCATAGAATCATAGAATCATTTAGGTTGGAAGAGACCTTTAAGATCAGAGTCCAACCATTCACCCAGCACTGCCAGTCACCACTAAAGCATGTCCTTCATCACTCCCTCACCCCAGGGCTGGAGCAGGGATTAGAGGCAGGTTCAGCTGCACAACACCACGAGTGATTCTATCAGCACAGCCAAACCACTCTGCTGCTCTCCCGGCTCGCAGAGGTGTTCAAGGAGCAGATATCTCCAGCACTGAGGACTTTGGGGCAGGGTGGTGGGGTGGTCCTCAGCAAAAACAGCAGCCCCTTGGTCAGAGGGTACCAGCCCAGGAGGGGGTATCTGGCAGCACCAACCCCCCTCGGTTCTACTCACCACAGGGTGAAGACCCCATCGAGTGGGAAATGGCGCGTGCAGGGTAAATAACGTCTGGAGCATCTCTTCTGTGCGCTGGCTTATTTTGTAAACCTGAACTTTGCAAAATGTCACAAAACAGAGAAATGGGAGGCCTGGGATGAGTAAATCTCTATTAGAAATTCCCCGGGATGGTGGCAGTCATGTTCTCGCTCAGTGATGGCACATTACAGCCCAACCCCAGCTCAGAGAGCAGGGTCACGCACGGCACTGATTGCAGAAAGTATTTAATTAACACTGCCATAAATACAGCGTTTGTGATGCCAACCAGACCATGGCAGGGCAGATTGCTGCCGAGATATGTGAAATTTTGCCAAGTCAGGCAGGAGACAATGAGGGACAGCAAAGAAATTCCAGCAGATTTTGCTCCCTGCCTTACCCCAACCCCTGGAACCCTCAAGAAGGCAAGAGGAAGATGGGACAGGGACATTGCCCCCTGAGAGGTTGTTTCCTGAGTAAGAAGCCATCACCCTCAGCACACAAGTGGGGAAACCCCACAAATGGGAAATGAGCTCTCTAGGGGAAAGATGCTCCAAAGCAATTGCCAGGACAGGCATCAACACCGTCTCCCCTCATGCACAAACAGTCTGGAAGCCACCTTTTCAGAGCTAATCATCCCCAAATTTTCACAATACTTGGCAGTGAAAGTAGAAACATCCCAGCTTTGCTCATGCATGACCACAAGCTCATCATCTCACAGACAAGCTGAAGGACACCAGATCTGACCCAGCCCAAAGAGGCAAGGTGACAGCAGAGCCATTATTGTCCCCAGGATACATACTTCACCCATCTCACTGGGGCTGAAGAGGTCAGAGACCATGAGATAAGGAAGAGCTGGGTCAGCGCAGGACCAGCCAGTTTCAGGCAGAGCCAAAAAGGCCCTTTCCCTGCCTTAGCTCATCAGTACCTTAATGACACCCGCTAAAAAGCTTCAGAGTCCCTAATCGCTCATCATATCACGGCTGCTCACAAGTGAGGCCAACCAGTACAAACCTCCTCAAAGCCTTTCTAATTAATGAGCAGGAGCTTAGGCTCTCCCAGCCCAAAAACCAGCATCTCAGATAAAACTGGCAGCCTTCCTGCTAGCCCCAGCCTCCCTTGATAAACCCCTTTAATGGGCTTTTTAGCATCACCTGAGGCCACCTCACTGGCTAACGAGGGGCATCTGTCTGTCTGTCCTCCCTTGCCTTCCTGCTGTGGGTGGGGAGAAGTCCACTCCTCCATCCATCCATCTGTCCATCCATCCATCTGTGCCCACCACAGCAAGAGACATGGGATGTCCCTGGCATGGATGACCTTAACCCATGTTGCGTCCCTGGCCATGTCCCCTGGGTACCCCATCTGTGAGGTGCTCTGAGCATCCCCTTCCCCAGGAGGGTGGGTGACAGCTGAGCAACAGCAGATGCCACCAGATGGTCACTGAAACCAGAGACCCGACTAAACCAATAACAAGTAGGGTGCTGGAGCCCCCTCATTTGCTAAGTGACTCCTTGTACCAGTCCCATAGGGATTGGCACTGAGTTTCCACCCACAAAGCCCCCAGGACCTTTGCAACTCTGGGGCACCTGCCTTGGCACTGCCACAACAGTCTGTGGTTGCATCACTCCCCGGGCTCTCCCCTAAGAGGTGCTGAGCACTTGCAGCTCATCACAGAGATGGTTTCTCAGGGGGCTTTGAAAAAGCAGCCTCAACTTAAGTGCTTTCCAAGCCTGCTTTTCCACACCCCCCCCTCCCCCGCCGTGAGCCCATTGCTGTGATGAGCTGTGAGTGCTCAGCCCCCCTGCTGGGGGCTACCCCTCTGCAGCAACAGCCTCCCCCCTTCCTCTCTCAAAAAAAAATGGTCTGATAGACCCTGTGGCAAATAAGAAGTTGTTGCGATACCTTTGACTTTAAAGCAGGAGAAACAGCACCCCCCGCAATGTGATCTACCGTGTCTTTATATCCCCAAGCGTGTCTCCCGGATCGGGGCTGGGGCTCTGATTTAATATTCTCATGGAAACCAGTGCCATTATCCAATTACCACGGGGATTTCGGTGCTGTCAGCAGCTGAGCTGCCAGCAGCCTCCGGCACAGGAAAAAGACCCACAGGGGACCAGCCCCACACTGCTCTGGAGCCACCCCAAAAGTGCTGGAGGGTCCCGATTTAATTTGCCACCACCAAATAGGAGCTGAGCCATGGGTTGGGTTAGACTGGGGAAGCACTGGTGGGAACTGGGAAAGCAGCAAAGGCAAAGCATCACTCCAGGCGGCGGCAGAGAGCTCTGCGGGTAACATCCCTGGGGATTTCCACTTAGAGCGGGACTAAAATCTCTCTGTTTGGTACCCGAATGCCTGCTGCTCCGAATGCCCCTCCAGCCACGCAGGCAGGATGCTCGCTGGTAATCCCGCATCATTTATTTTCATTGGCTGTCAGAAAAAAGTGCCGTCAGAAAACCAATGTTAGCTATGCTGGCTGGCATATAAAATGTTGCTTTAATTGTATTTTATTTGGCAATAAGAAAATAGAAGCTGCAACACACCCTCCAGATATTCCCCCCACCTCCCATTTAAAATTTCAATTTGGTAATTTTATGACTATGTTTCAGATAAAGCCCAACAAAGCACATTAAAGTAAAAGAAGTGATTTATCCTTTTCAGTGGCACATGATCTTTGGACATATTTCCCAGCCTATAAATGTTAAAACAGGGTTGGGGTTTTTTTCCATGTCAACTGTTATTTTTCCAACAAACACACTATTTTATTCAACCCTTGTCTCCAGTCTTTTGATCTCTAAAAACAAAACCAGGGGAATACTGGACATCTGAACTGAAATAACAACCATCACAGAGCAGCTTCACTCCTTCCAGCCTGGGCCTGGGCATCACACCATGTCCTCCTGTAATTTTAGAATTTCTAGGACTTTTTAATTTACAGGGAGATTAGGAGAGTGACTCCTGCACCTTCACTGGCTTCCAAAAGAAACGGTACAATTGACTGAACACTGGAACTGGAGGAAGCAGCTGGCTCGTGCTCTGCCCCTCCTGATGATGATACAGGGCAGGAGCTGTGTGGGCTGGCCATGATTTGGGATTTCCCTGACCTTTTCCAGCATCTCCACAAGTTAAGAGAGCAAAACCCTCCAAACTACTGCGACATTTAAAAAACAAACCTCTGCCATCAATATATAAACCTGAGGATTTCTCTGAATAGAAAACTCAGAGTCTTGACTAACCAGCCTGGCTTGGCTCATCCCGCCCAGTCAAGCATCACGAGCATCCTTCAGGCGTCCTGCAGATTTATTTGCTGGGTAAAACGATAAAACCCCTGTGTGGCAGTGATGCCGTCAAAGCCCAGGGTGCTGCACGCGGCGCGGGGGACTCCAGGGAAGGGGTTAATGGGTGGGCAGAGGCAGCACTGGGGAGTTGCTAGGAGACTTGGGGCTTTAGGATGCTGGATGAGATGCTCAGCCAATGGAGGAGTCTTCTGACAAGTAAATCTGCTAATTTGGGTTTCATTGATTGCCGGGGGTTAGGGATGGATGTGGGTACAGCTGACCCTCCTCCTTTCCAGCCCTGGACTGATGCTTTCCCATCCTGCTCCTCCAGTTTCAATTAAACCGCTGAATTAATCTCTTGCAATAAACCCGGCCGCTATTCAGTTTGCGTTGGAATTCATAATCATTTTTCCTGCAAATGTAGCAATTAAACAGAGAGCTCAGTAGGGAAAACCAGGGCTCCCCCAGGCTGCCAGCTGGGATCAGAGTGCCAGGCCCCCACCAGGGTTAACTGCTACCAGCCAAAAGCCCTTTCAGGGGGCTGCTGATAGTGAAGGAGCTGGGGGAGGCACTGCCACCTCCCGCTCACCTGCATATGCTCCTCCAGATGGCCCGGGCTGCTGCTCTACATGCGGGAAAAGGTTTTAAATTAAAATCTTGCCTGGGAGTTTTGGAGGATTTTTTTTCTTTTTTCTTTTTTTTTTTTTCTCCCGCCTCGTTTTCCAGAGCTCCAGCCCCTTTGCCATCATTATGTATAGATGGAGCAGGGATGGGGGGCACAGGAGAGGCTGCAGCTGCAGAGTGGGGCTCAGATGGGTCTCTAACCAGAGTCCTGCTCTGCAGAGGGGATCACGAACCCCATAATAAGCTCCTTTCAGCTCGGGGTCAGCCCCCACTCCCCACAGCCCTCCTCAGAGAATAGCTCCTTTCTGCAGAGCCCCCACTGAGCCCTGCAGTGAGTGAGTCCCTCTCATCAGCTCCAATGTCCCTCTGTGCCACCAGTCCCTGCCTCACCTGAGGCGGGAGGACGACTGTCAGATGCCCAGTGCTCTGGACATCCATCCCTGCAGCACCCAGCTGGGATCTGCTCCAAACAGACCTTTGTTTGGATCTGGTCTTTTCCCACCCAGCACCATTCCTCCTATCAAGCATTTATCCCCCAGCTTTGCAGGGATGGGATGGGATGGGATGGAAGGGATTTAGCATTCCCATTGCAGCCCCAGCACAGCAGAGAGACAAGATCCATGTGGGAGCAGGATCTGACCTCTCCAGGGACTCTGGGATGCCAACTTTTCACAGAAAGAGCGGATTACAGCACATCAGCTCCAATCAATAATCTGCAGCGGCAGAAAGCAAAGGGAAAGAGGAACAAAAAGAGGTTTCTCGGTTGTGGAGAATTTGGGGGGTTTGTTGTGTTTGGAGGGAGAAAAAGCCTGAGAAAGGGCTGGGCAGGGAGGGATGGGGAGGACACCCCCTTCCAAGGGGCATCCCTGTGGGGTGGGATATCGTGAAACACATGTGGTGCCAGAGAGACCACATGGGCATGGGGTAGGCACAAGGTGGGCATGGGGTAGGCACAAGGTGGGCATGGGGTAGGCACAAGGTGGGCATGGGGTGCCTCACCTCCACCCAGCATAGAGGGGGTGACTCCTTCCTCCCTGGATTGGGGCATCTGCAGCAACTCCTCTCCAGACACCCAAGAGAGGTGAAAGGAGGAATAGAGAGAAGAGAGATGAAGAGATACTCAGCCCCTGGTCTGGTTCTGCTGAGACCCTCACAAAGAGTAATCAGGCTCAGGACAAAAGGTTTCCTGGAAACCCAAAGATCTTGCACAGGGATGAGCAGAAGAGATGTCCCAGGAACCGCTGCCAGGGGCCCACCTTTGGCTGCAGCTCAAGCCCTCTTTGCAGATAGTTTGTCTCGTTGTCTGAGCTATTGATTCCTCTGTGGAAAGCAAAGGCCCTGGCACAATGAGTTGTGTCACTAAATGATGGACAGAACACTCTGCACTTGCAGGAAGAATCTTTTTCCCCAGCAGCCAAAATGGCCTTTCCCCACCGGACAAGGGGACAGAGGAGCCTGCACAGGGTGATAACAGCAATGGCAGCTGGGGGACACCCCACACAGGGACCCCCCAGCAGCCAAACTCACAGCAGGGAGTGTGACTGGAAGGGCACCTGGCATGTTTTAGTCACACCAGGTCAGCAGCCCAGCAGAAGACCGGTCGGCCGGGCATCGCAGAGCTCTCTCCACAGCTGCTTGGGATGAGGCTCACGCATCTCCTCTGCATTCTGCGCTCTTGCCGGCGCAGGGGCGAAGAGCTTTGAAGGAGCTGCCCTTTCATTATTAATATGATGATGATGTCTGACGCCGTGTGTGCGCAGCGACGGCTCTCTGCCTCGGGTGGAACCCTGCCAAGAAAAGCGTACGCTGCTCCTCAAGGAGGGGTCGGTCCTCCCCCATCGGCTTTTCCTCCATCCCCAGCACCGCTCCGTGTCTCGGATGGTAAATAACAGAGTGGTTCTGCCCTGCACAGCCCCTCACTGGATTGGACCCATGGGACATTGGTCCTTTTGCCAGCTCTGGCCCCATGATATCCTGGGAATGCAGACCAAGTGCTGGCTGAACATGAGGAGGGGGGTAAGGTGCCACTGAGCCTTGCCTTGTGATGTCCCACACTCTGGAGGGTCCTGTCCCTGCAAGGGGCATGGAGCCGATGTGAGCCCAGTCTCTGCCCACCGCCACCGCTGCAACTCTGCTCACTGTCTAGGACCACAAAATAGAAGATAGAGTCTGATTTTAAATTTTTTTTTAAAGACTCATTTTAGTGCATGGCCCTGATCTCATGTCGCTTCAGTGGTTTTCTGCCCTCAGGCCAAGCCGGGATCCCTGGGCATCGTGGGCAGAGCTGGCGCAGGGAGGGAAAACGCTGCCAGGAGCCGCAGCTCCCAGCAGGACCAGCAGCCGCAGCAGGCTGTCGGCATCCGCACATCAAACCTCTCTCCCGCTTGTGCCCTCGGGCCACAGCCTGAGACATGAATCATCCCCTCCGTCTGCCTATCGATCTGGACTGGGCTGCTGGCAGAAACCCCTTCCCCACCCAGCCCAGCTGCTGGCAGACCCCGGGAGGGGCAGGCTGTGCCCAACGGTGCCCAGTCATGGTGTGTGCCCAGGTCCTTGCGTGCACCACTGCACCCTGAGCACCCAATCCCTTCTAGAAAAGCCCATGGGGCTGGATCCGAGGCCATGGGGCTGTCAGGGGTGGCAGAGATGGAGCTATAGGGCTTGACCGGCTGGGGATGCTCCTTTCCAGGTCCCCAGTGCCACAACTACAGCCAGACCCCATGATGGGTAACATGAGGTGACACAGCTCGCTGTGAATCAGTGATGAGCTAGGCCAGCATCTCCACTGGCCCCTGGCCCACCTGAACAGTGTGAATGGGCAGGACTCACCCTGAGCACTGCTCAGGTTCCCAGAAACATGGCTCCCTGTGCCAGGCAGGAACCCTCAGTCTTGCTGACCACCACATCTCTGTGAGAGCAACACACCAACCTGTCCATCGGGAATGGGGCTGGGACCCACTGAGCTGGGACCCTGCACCCTCACCCAGTGTCAGGGTGCAGCAGGAACACCCCAGCCCCACTCACTCACCCCTGCCCAGCAGGCTCCTGAGAATCCCATCCCACACCAGTCTCCGTGGTTCGGCTGTGGGTTATGTCAAGGTATGTTGGATTGCAAATTAAACGTCAGCCCGCTGCACGGTCCTGGCTCCATCTGCAGCAAATGAGTTGCTGGACTTGGAGAGTGTCCAGTTGTGCAGCTCAGCGTGCCTAACACCCAGGGCTGACAAGCCACTGAATCACTCCTCCCCGTGCTGCCAGGCCACATGAAGCCAAGATACATTTCTTTTTAATGATAAGTTTTTATTGTTTGGAGTTCAGCTAAAACAGCCTCCTGGGTGCCTGTGGCCTCCTGCTTCCAGAACAGCTGAGACGTGCAGGGGCTGAGCCCGGCCGGCATGGGCACGCCAAACACCCCACCAGTGGAACAAGCTGGATGGTCTCAGCTGTAAAGGGAAGTCCTTGAAAACCGTCCATGGGGAAGGAGCTGGGCTGCTGGCCATGAGCATCGCCCGGTAAATCCACACAACATTGCCACAGCCAAAGGCAGGATTTGCACCTGGCTGGGAGACAACACACACACAGGTACCGACTGCTCAAGCCAACATCTGTGCTTCCCTTCCCGCCCCTGAGAGCCCTTTGGCACCATTTGCCAGCCCAACATACACCCAACTCTCCCCCAGACAGGGTGTGTGTCCTGGAAAGAAGCCACTTGAACCCCCAACCTCCAGCACACACAACCTACCCCCCCTCCACCTTGCCTGCTGCTGCAGGGAGGCAGCCCCCACCCCAAAAAATGCTGCATGGGAGATGCTGGGAGGTCCCAACTGGGCGTGAGCCCCAAGGACAGAGACCCAGCATCGGTCAGAGCGAAGCCCCAGCCCCGTTGTGTCACCTGCCAAGGGAACAGCCCCGTGCTGCAGGAGGGGGAATGTGGTGGGGGGCTGCAGCGCCCCCCTCCCCGAAGGTTTCCCGGGGTTTCTCGGCATTGAGAGAGAAGCCAGTCTCCCCCCCAGCCGGATTAACATAGGCTGAGCCATCGCTATGTTCATGATGCTCCTCTGAACCTCTTAGCAACGCTCCTGCCCACAGGTCAGACAAGCGGCAAATAAAAGATTTAAGGGAGGTGCCGCAAAGGTACGGGAAAGAAAAACCACATCCACGGCCGGAGAGGTGGTGGGAAATCAGGCCGAAAAGGGCCAGCACCGCTGCTCTGGGTTGGAAACACTCAGGTTTGGGCAAGACACCCCACTGGCTCCCAGTGACGCTTCAGTGGGCATTGGTGTGACCCCATGTTCTAAGGGGCCCGGCTGTTGCCTCCCCCCAGCCAGCACCAGCTTTCCATTATGCACTGGGTTTTGCTAAGAGGCCCCAGCACTTTGGCTATCCTTGGGCACAAAGGCTTGGGGGTGCCGATGCCAATGCCCCCCCTCCCCCGCCCATCCCTGCCCACTGGTGGGACTGAGCCCCTCCAGCATCAGGTGCTGAACTGGACACGATAGCTTTGGAAAGGAGATTCGGGGGACCCGGGGGACCCTGGGCACCCACTCCCCCACCTGCTTTCCTGTAACACCCCTGGACCCGCTGGCACCAACCCTGCCTTACCTGCTGCCGCTCCTCCAGCTGTGCTGCCACAACTGGGCAGCTGCGGAGCCCCAGGGCAGGAGGGGGGGGGGCTCTGGAATGACTCCGAGACTCTGAGGCTGCTGGGGAGACAGGGCAGTGCTGGGGGGCCCAGGACTGTCCCCGAGGGCATTGCCGGGCTATGTCCCCGAAGCGGAGCCGGGGAAGCCCCGAGGGGGGGACGAGCCGGCACGGGGCGGGGGAGGGGGGAAGAGCGGGAAGCGCCCCTCGGGGCAGGGGCGAGCGGGAGGGGGGAGCGGGGCGGGCGGGGAGGGAAGATCCACCCCCATGTCCGGGC
>JANHGN010015552.1:0-21352 GCA_024605025.1 Megaceryle maxima
GTAGCGCTGCATGGAGTTACTGTGGCCAAAGTGTAGGACCCTGCACTTGGTCTTGTTAAACCTCATATTATTGGCCTTAGGCCATCAACTTGGCCTGTCCAGGTCCCTCTGCAGCATCTCCCGACCCTCCAGCAGATCACCACACACCCCCCCAACTTAGTGTCATGACAAATGACTAATCACTGCAACAGACATACTGGAGGGAAAAAAAAAAAACCACAAACAAAAAACCACACAACACCACACACACTAAAAGCAACCAGAAGAAAGTATTTGCTACAAATTTAGAGCTCATTCACACCTGAAGATTAACTTGAGATAGTGGTGAACATTAAGAAGCTTATTAATAAATTTTATAACCAGAGGCCACTTTTTTCTTGTCATCTCACAGACAAACTCTCCAATTAACATATTCTTGGCTTCTGAAAGAAGATGACAGCCTTAACCAAAGACATTCTGCATTTTAAGAGCACTCAGAAAGGAGAAATCTTACTGACCAGTTGAGCATGTAAGTTCATCTGGGGGACACATATATCCACACTCTTGCATAGGCATTGCCTTGCACTGAGTAATGCAAATTGACCCAAAGATGACTTAGATCACTTAGCGAAGCAGCTCAGCCTTGTTATTAAACTTTTCCTACAGTAGTAGTACACACTTCCAACTAGTCACCAAAATTCTGCCAGCCAGAATCTCTACCCACTCAGACAAGGAATACCAGCCAGAGTTCAGGAGGACAGCAGGGATACACAGCCTCTGCATTATGCCACTGCCTTGCAGACGTATCTGTAGGAGGCCAGATGCACCATCCACAGAAGTGTGTCTCTGCACTTGTACAGATTTTCAGAGATAAGCAATCAAACAGTCCCTAGCTTAGAGGAGAGCTCAACTGTTATGAGCGTCATTAATAAGATACCCAGAGACAGGAAAATAGACCTTTCGCAGTAGCCTGCTACTGCAGAGACAGTGAAGTAAAGATAAAAATACTTGCAGCATCTCAATCTGAAACTACTAGAAAGGAAAAGAATGAAGACAAAGGATCACCTTCCAGAATCCACCTTGATTTTATTTGCACAGGCATTTGATTACCATTGGACATGACAGAGTTGAGAAAGATCAAGCACACTGACTTGTTTACTGCACAGATACAGGGTTCCTCCTTGTAGATTCATCAATATCTGAAGGTCACTCCTGATAACTCCTGCATCACAACACACTGGCAAAGCTTAAAAAGAACCCACCACAAGGACCTATAAAGGGTTTCTTCATTGTTAGCTTTTGCCAAAACTTTTAGAAGCCCCTCATTGATGCTGTAAGCACCTGACAGACAATTTTAAGCTAGCTACTAAAGGAATGTTTTTCTGTTAGGTAGGGAGAGTCCTAGAAGAACCTCCCACAAGACAAAAAGTTTAAGACACTAAGCATAGCAAATTCTGACAGTCAGGACACTCTGAAGGAGAAATTATTTAAGTACTGTCCCTCCAAAAACAAAGTCAGAAATTAGATAAAAGCAGCAAAGAACTGCCAGGTTACTATACCTTTCACAGTAATCACATGCAAAGTTAGAAAATGTTTAAAAACCATTCACTGAGGCATTAAAAAAATTATTCCTTCCTGGGTTTTTTGATCAATTATACATGTTAGAAGTAGTTTTCCTACACCCAGCATCTAAACTGCAGCTAGTTATGCGACATCCTGTTATGGTTAACAACAACTTTTTAGATGCTCATCTTCTGGATTGCTTCACAGAAACTCTGGAAGAAAACACATTTATAGGCCTACACGAGTAGCAGTGGCTGGCATTCCATAAGTCACAGTGATGCTTAATCACAGAAGTGGAGTTAAGGCTTTAACCTTTTTCCTCTCCCCAACTGCTACTTTACCCTATAAAATCAGTCAAGAGCAGTGAATTTGTATGAAGTGGAAAAACATCTAATACAAAAGCAACATTTGCTTATCTAGCAACAAATGTGAGAAATTTGTCCCACTGTTCTGGACAGCCCACAAACAATATCTTTTACCTTTTAAACATTTAATTCTCACAAATTCTTTCAGACTCACTGCTTGGTCAAGTTTACTTTTCCTATGCAAAGACAGAATGCAATTAAACTTCTTGCAACACCTCATCCCAATGGTTTATCAGAGCTGAGCAGTAAGGGAAGAAGTAAGCCAAAGGCATTTACAAGCCAACATTCTTACCTAAGTTTGGCATATCACCTTTACACAAAGTATTTGTGCACTCAAAGCTTATTTCACATTATATGTAGCTCGTGCCTTAACATCAATAAATGTTGTTTCAATGCCTCAGCTCCCCTACCTTAATTTGTCTCATGCAGTAATGCATAAACTTAAGTCCATCAACTAACATGTAAAGACTGTTCACATTTTAAACATTATCACCTGTTGAAGTGTCTGTAGCCCTTCCATCCAAACAAAAGAGTAAGAGAGAAAATTTACTTGGAAACAGAACTCCAGCATGCCCAAATAATAACAGGTCTCCTGTTCACTTATATCTTAATATATTAAGCAGAGTGATCAATACTTACATGTATTTTCCCTCCAAGAATTTTGCTATTAAAGTGGCATGGCCAGAGATGCATACCTGGAATTGGAAATACTGATGTGTCAAAAGCAGTCTATTTCTTGCAGGAATTTGTTAAACAGCCTCAAAACAGACCCTTGTGGAAAACATCTCCCATGCTGTTAACCTTCACCTTTGCAGGTGACAGTTCATTCATGTCTGAGCAAGCAGCCCCTGAGTACCTGACATCATGCTGGAGAATCAAATAATTATATTTTCAGAGTTCCATTCATAAAACATTTTAATCTTAAAATTTAAACCAACAAAAGCAGGGAGTGAGTTCACAGCACTCTTACTGCTAAAAATGGAAAGCTATTAATTCCTGTATTAATGCTTCCTGACAGGCCCCATTTGTGCTCTGACACACAGCAGGCCAGTTCTCAGGCCCAAGCCTGTCACAAATGAGACCTGCAGGGCTCAGCTCAACAGCCCAGCCAAGAGCACAGGCTAAACCCACACCCCTGAGGCAGCACAACCAAAACAGACCCATTCCTAAACTGCAGCTGCAAACGCACCTTTACCCAAGGTTGATAAAAATTGCAAGCTCCAGAGGCATTTACTTGAGTCTTGTTTCATCTTTATTTACATAGTCTTCACATACAGATCATAATCAAGGAATCAGCAAATTTTGATAACATACCATAAATCAATATGGCAAAGAGATAAGCATATCATCTGCATGTTATCACTGTAATCAGATGTTTCAGCACTTTAGACAATCCAATACTTGACAGAACCAGCCAAGTTACAAGGCCCAGAGATGCCACTACCACCATAATTGTCAAATACACTGTGTTTTTACTGCTAACTCCAGTCACAGAATCAGAATCTGCCTCAAAAATCCAAATCCTAAGTACCTCTAGTTTTAGAGGAAAAAACCCTACACATTACAGAGAATACTAATTTAAAAACAGCTCTATATGCAGCTATGTAGTCAAGGTTTTATTACCAAGTTTTTCATTTATAATCATAGAAACTGCCAAGTATTTAGTATTAATTTAAGCCCTTTTTCATACAGAAGACTCCAACTTACTTGTTGAAAAACTGCAAGAGACACCAACTTTTCAATGCGAGTCACTTCATGCCTTCTCTAGTATTTCCGCACTTAGTGGAGGATGAACCATGACTCAACAGCTAGAACTGCTGATTTTCTGCTCATTGAATGAAACTAGCACCAATTCCAAATTGTCTTTACTACACAGCAAGATATAGCTCATCCCACGTGAGCAGCTGAACTCATGTAGTATTTTCACAGGTAGAGTTTCAGAGATGGTAGAGACCATACAGCATACATCCTCATCATTTAGCTCTTAAGTGAGAGACTTTCCCCTGAGAAAGTCTTTTTTAATTAGCCCTTTAAGGAAGCTCAACTATAGAGCTCCAGAAGGACACAGAACTAAACAAAGCCTTCTCAACTTTCTCTACTCCAAAAGTTTAAAAAAAAGCACAGACACAGAACAAATGCATAAAATTGGGGTCATGCTCCATGAAGAACATTAATACTTCCGATCAAATCAGAGATAAGAGATGGACAATTAGCTTAACTGCACACAATTCATATATTTAACATTGAACAGCCAAAGTAAAAACTCCAATACCAAAAGAACATTTAGTAGAGTAACTTAGTCCTACAATCAAGATTCTTTCATAACACATGTATGACAAATTGTTTGCTACATTTTTAAGGATGTCATACAGCAGAGTAAGTCAAACAGCTGTAAATAAAAAAAGATTAAAGGGTTATGTAAATCTTTATACCCCTGACTGCATGCTACAGTTTCACCTAGCAGCATTCCAGTGTGCTTAAAAATAGGCCAAAAGTCTAAGATAAAGGATTGCCAGTAGAGTTAATAGCACTTTCTTACACTATAATGGGTGCTTCAGCTGAGACATTATGTATTTTTAATTAACTTTTACAGCAGTTAGTGCCTACTCCTTGGAAAAAAACTCCAAAGGTAATTTTTGTAAATCTGGTTTGTCTCCAGTAAGTGCAGTTATGCAGTAAAACACTAACCGAAGTATAAAATACTTTTTGCAAGTCAAATCCAATATACGTGATTCTAGTTCAATTATTTTTTTACTAATAAATTGTGCAAAAGAAAATCTTTATATTGCCTACAGCCAGTAACATTTATATATGAAAATGGCTATTGGCTATAGTACTTGTATTCCTACTGATGACAAGCTTTATTTTCCTCACAACATTTTTTCCCCACATGCAGTGTCAAAATTGAGCGGCAGACCTGCAGACAGGAACAAAGCCACTAACAGAGGGCCTAAAGAGGAGGGTCAGCCCACAAAAGGTCATTCCTTTTTCCTTCTCTCTCCACAAAAGCATTAACTTGAAGAAAAACAGACCATGTGCACACACTTGTCCACTTACTCTTTCTTAAAAAAATCCAAGCATTGCATTACCCAAACCACAGCCCTGGCATTTCCATTATGTACTAATTCACACAAGAGTTTCATAAGAATTTATTTTGGTAACTGTCAGCTCAGGTAACCAGCACTTTCCTCTACCATCTCACTCATCTGTGCCCTGGTGCTGAATGCTGTCAATGCACCTGTTTTGTGCAGCCGTACCATGAACTCTATAATCCCTGCAGTAATAATCTCAATTATCCCCCGCCCCCAGCAATAATCTCAAACTGTAAAATTTAAGACAGTTAAAGCTATTTTTCCAGTAAGTTCTCACCCTTTCAAAGCAACTTTCTGAAGCAAATAAGAAGCCAAACCTGAAGCCAGTCCCCTTTTATCTTCAAATGCCACCATTAAAGAAACTTAACATTGATCATACTCATTAATACTCAACAGTCAAGAAAACTAGGCTTATATGACACATTCATGCATGGATAGAAATACTCCCATGTACCATGAGATTTAAAAATATATAGTAAACTCAAATAAAGTCTGTAAAAGTCTTTAAACTAAACTTGAGTTCCTAATTCCTCATTTCTGATGGACTAACAAAAGTGTCCTTAGTCCAGAAGTGAAAGGCATGAATTCTGTGTCCCAATTAAGGAAAGCAAGCAATCTGCATTCATTTTCAAGTGTTAAAGCACTTATATTTTTGAATAGGGAGCACTATGCTACTTGCCTGATGAAGTTGTCTGCATATCTCAGGGGCCACAGATAAGCAAGATAATTCTGCTCAAAGGACTTAGCTCTACAGTTGCTACTTTACTCAGCTCCTGAGGAAACTATCACAGAAAGTCAGGTTCTGTTATTCAGCTCTCATTCAGCCCTGCTTCTAATTGCCTATTAGCATTTTTAATAACTGATAGGGTGCATAATTAGAAGAGGTATACCTATGAAGAGAGAAAAAAAAGGGTCTTTTTTCTTACAGTTAGTTTGTAGATTTTTGTAGTACATTAAAAGGCATTACTGACAAGTTTGAAGACAACTCACAGGTTTTAGTAGAGGTACATACACAGCTTCCCTCATCTCATGAGGCACCATTCCCAAGACAGTGTTGTATTCCCCTCTACCTCAAATCCACACGAGAGGACTTGTTTTCTCCTCCAATTTCCTATACCCATGTTTTCACTGACATTGCTGGCATCTCTCAATACCTCCAACCATCAACCTTACAGAAGTGATCACATTAAACACTACGAAATGCCTACTATTCCAGCTTTCATTCTCAAGATCCCTACTCAGTACATAATTGAATCCTGAAGAACATACATAACATGCACAGTCCAATATTCCAAGAGAATTGAACTGCCTGAAAAAAAATGGGCTGCCATTGAAGGGTTTTGGCACATGCCAAGTCAGACAGTGGGAATCACTCACAAGAATCTACAACATTCTGCAGCACAAGCAGTTACTAGCTAATAGCTGCACAAGTACTAACTCATGACAAAATCCCATCTTCCTAATGGAGTGCTGTGTCCTCCAGATGCTTTCACTGACATCTAAAGACAGCCTCCCTCCTCCTTTACTCACCAAGGACCTCAAAGACAAGCCACACACAACACAAGACAAAAAGAAATAAAACATTTTTCGGGAATCTGTAATGCCTCTGAAATTCTATCCCATCCATTATAGCCATGTTCAATCTTGATTAACTGGACAGTGACAGTTAAGCCCTTCTTCCCTTCAATATTAGAAGGACATTGGATAGCTACTGTGTTAAAACACTGAGAAACACATGCAAGTGACTTCATCAACCATATATGGCAACTCATACATAAGCAGATTCTTTAAAAAAGACACCACAACCATATACAGTTACAGCAAGATGCACTGCAATGAAACAAAAACAGATGAACTTGCTTTTATGGACTAAAGTCTTGCCTTCCTATTAGCTGGCAAGCTTAACAGATTTCTTAATACCTAGAAAAAAATACGTATTTGTCAAAAACTGAGGAACCAAATTATGTTTTTAGGAGTAAGAATTGTACATTTACCAACAAGTTCTGCATTCTCCAGAACACAAACAGAGATGCAACAGCTTCAAATGTGAAGATAGTGCTATTTCTACATCTCAAGACCAAAGTGTTCAAAACTACTCCATTTCACTGAATGACATTTCATGAAATCCCACACAATTCATAAATTTTATTGCCTATTTAACTTACAGTAAAAGTCTCAACTAGTTGATTACCTACAATTCAGCATTTAAACTTAACTCCTTTAACAAATATGACTAATTACAAAAGTACATTCATCAATTTTTCCCTCTACAGACAACTCTATACTCTGAGCCATAAGCATTAGATAAGAGGAAACTCCACATGAAAAATATAAGCCAACTTCAGAACTGTCATGGATGGAAGAAAAATCTTTGCATCTCACTGAAGATGTCTATTGCACTGCAACAAACATAAGAAAGGAAAAAAGGCTTCTTCCCACCTTTGATCTACACAGCAGCACTTCTACAGTTGGTCAATTCCCCCCCAGTTAGATAGATACATCTTGACTGGAGAAAGATCAAAACTTCTTCAAAAGTGAAGAGAAATGGAATAGAAAACCCTCCCAAAAACAAGGCAATACTTACAATCATTACCACCCTCTATTTAACTAATGACATAGCTTTTATATCAGAGCAACCAATACAACTGTGGGTTATTTTCAATACATCTAGTCCCACACTTTTCTCCAGCAATTCCAACTTCTCTGAAGAACACAATTACTGATAGAACCCACGATAATTCACGTAACTAATTAGGAGATCATTGCATGGGATGGGTGGAACCCATGCAAATAGCTTTTAGACTAGTTTAGCTTTCCGATTTTGCTCATACCAGATCAGCTAAGCAAAAGGTGCGAGGAAAGTGGCAGGACTACCTCAGCCACCATTAGAGTGGCTAAGCTACACTATAAAAACCCTTACTTCAAAATGGAAACTAGAAGACTTTTACCATGAAAGACAGCAGCATATCCTAATGCACACTGTTCGGGAGCAACTCCACTAATAGCCTCCCCTCCTCTCTGCTTCTGGCTCTCCAAAGTGCAAACGCAGCAATGCCACGAAGGGCACAGCACACAGCAAAGCCCCCGAGGTCAGGAACCTCTCTCTCAAAGCAAGCTATTGGTAGCTTTTATCTGCAGATGCGAGGAACTGCCTTCACACCTCCCTCCCTCTAAAAATCAAAACAGAAGGAAAAGGGTACGACCCAGACAGTCAGACCCCAGGGAGGGCCTTCACCGGGGCAGGGTGCCGCAGAGCGGGAAGGCCAGCCTGAGCTGGCGGTCTCGCTCAGCGTTCGCCGACTTCGCATCCGGCTTTGTCGCCCACGGCAGCTCGCTCCTCATTAAACCTTTACACCCATCCTGGCCGTTGAGAAACGTGGTGCTTTCCTCGGTTTTCGGCTCGAACATGCCCCCTACGGATAACTACGGAGTAAAGCTTTAAAATAGCCGGTGGCTAATCCAAAGCCGAGTTTCATCCTTCACCCTTTTGCAACGAGGTTACAAAAGCACCGAAGTGACAAGACATTCACGCACTGTACCCGCACCTTGCTGGGCAGGAGTTACTAGACAGTTTCATCGTCACTCCCGCCTGGAGCGCGAAGCAAGGGCTACACTAACCACGGCGCCAAACCGACGGGGGTTTTGCGGAGAGCCCCATCCCGGCCGCTCGCTAACCGTCAGGCTCCCCTGCCCCAGGCCCGCGGCGCGGCACCTCCCGCCCGCCCGCCTCCCACTACTGCCAGTGTAGAAAGCCCACGCCGGCGAACGGCCAGAGCCCGTCGCGGTGACCGGCCAGGGCTAGGGCACCTGCACCATCCCCCACTCCTGTTCCGAGCCGGGCTGCCCCCATCACAGGGCGGCCGCACAGCATGGCGGGCTCAGGGCAGAAGGCCGCAACGGGCCACCCGCCCGCCCGGGGTGGGTGCAGCGGCATGGCGGCCGCAGGGAGCACGGGGGCACCTGCCCGTCAGCAGATGTAGATATCGATAAGGATGGGGAAGGACAGGGCTCGGCAGGGTCGCCTAAAGGAAGCCCAAGGGAGGGGGCAGCCGCGCGGGGCCTGGCTAGCGGCCGGGGGACGGCGCCGCTTCCTCAGCGGCGGGTAGCGGCGAGGCGAGGCACGACACACCGCCATGAGAAGAGGAGTTGGAGGGGGAAGTGTGGGAGGGAGAAGGCACGCGGCCGCGCCCCCTCGCCTTTCTCCCGGTGCGGCGGTTACCTGTGGCGCAGAGCAGGAAGTCCAGGGTGCTGTGTCGCGCTGCTGCCATAGTGAGGTAGAGCCCTGTGCCATGCCTAGAGGAGGCGGCGGCGGCGGCGCAGCGAGTGCGGAGGAGCCTATATGCGCGCGGGGGCTGCAGCAGCGCCGCGGGGAGCGGGGGACGGGGGAGGGGCGCGCGCGGGGCGGGACCCACCAGGCGGGGCGGGGCAATGGCGGCGGGGCGGGAGGGCAACGGCAGTTGGCGGCCTCGCGGCTGCCGGCGGGAACAACACGGGAGCAGGCGGCGCGGGAGCGAGACCGGCGGGCGCCGGCCCTGTGGGGGGTGTTCGGCGGTGGGGGCCGGTGCCGGCTGGGCTCGTCGGACCCTCGCGCCGCCGCTGCGGCCCAACCGCCCCTCCCCGATGGCTGCGGTGCCTTAGTGTGGCCGTTGGTGTCCGCGCCTACTGGCTCGGCAGCTCCCGCCTCAATCCTTTAGAGCTGGGCCTGCGGTACAAAAGAAAACGCTCGAAAAACGCCCTGCTGAGCCCAAATTTGCTTTAGGATTAATTTCACATCTCCCTTAGCTTCCCGGTGAAATCTCTGAATGATGTCCCAGCGCTGAGGCTACGGGTCAAGTTCCAGCAGCAATGGTGGCTTCAGGGTTAGGGCTGCTGAGCGGCTGCAGTTGCTCGACACCCGCTGGCCTGGCTGGACGGGCCGGCGGGCGCTGCCTTTGGCTGTGGCTTCAGAGGGACCGTCACCAGAGAACCTTTATTTAAAGCCTTCTATCTGAAGCCAGTTTTTCTTACATAAAGGATTACTGTAAAATAGAGCGCTAAAGCCACAAATGACACAAGCCACATGTAGTTACCCAGGAAAACACCATCTAGAAGTAGATAATGATAGGACTGTGTTAAACTTTGTCAGTTATGACAAGCATTGCCAGCTTTTTTAATTTCTTTGTAGGATTGAGATCGAATTTGCACAATACTATGACATCAGTGTTTTTGTGTGATTCCACAATTAAGAGTTTTACAAGTAATCATTATTGTGTAATTTAATGTGCTGCTGTGATTATTTCTGTCAGTTGCAATAATGCTTATAAGCACAAGTTTAACAGTATCCTTGTCTGGAACAGTATAGTTCCACACATGCATCCTGGGCACAGCAAAAAGCATTTACTGGAGATACGCATCAAAAGAGGCACAGACGTCTGCAGATCAGTACACTTTTGTTAGCTGGTGTTCGTTTGACACAGTCAAACAGCGAGAGTTGTTGTGGGGTTTTTTTTGGTTGGTTGGTTGTTTCTTTTTGTTTTGGTTTTGTTTTGTTTTGGTGGTTTTTGGGGTTTTTTTTATGATTAATTAGCTAGAATATGGGGCTTTGCAGGTTCTCATTCAACAACTTTGATCTAATCCTGGATGTTACAGGGAGTTACATAGTCCTGTTTTGTTGCCATTTCACCAGGAATTCTAGTTTTTCTTAGTGCCATGCTTTTTTTGTTTGGTTGGTTTGTTCGTGTTTGGTTTGGGTTTTTTAACCAAAATCAATGATCTGATCAAATTATTTGATAAAAATCAAATCTCTGATACCTCTGCTGTTTTTTTTTTCAGATACACATGTATTTTATGATCTCTTACATCTCTCACCTTTGCATGTGGTGACTGCAGTTGTTTCAGTCAATGTGTTACGTAAAGGAGCTTACTGGATTGATTTTTGCTGTCTTAAGCTTCAGTGGCAGCATGAAACTAACCAAAGCCTTTTGTTCAGTTCAACCTATTACATTATCTTTCCATTGTGGAATAGTTGGAAGAAGGTAAGAGTGATGTTGTCACCTAAGTACCTTCAACTGTATTGTTCATACGTGCCAAGTGCTTAGCTAAATTGTGTCATGAGCAGCTTTGCTGGGTTTACAGGAAAAAAAGAAAAACCAAACACCAATTTGCCATGCAAATCTTTTAATTAAAAAAGAAAAGCGTTAAATTTGCTTCTTAAGCCTGACCATTCCAGACTGGCACTTGAAGAATGATGGAGCATCATCTTTTTAATTAAATTTGCTATGGAAAAAAAAAGAAACAGAACAGTCATTTTACCATTTCCTTTTTTATATGGATAGGAATTTTATGGATTAGTAGTGGAATTCTAACTGAAAAGCTGGAAGGGCTAATTAATTATTTCAGCGAACAGTATGAAGTCTTTCTTTCTTAAACTTTGACTTAAAGGACAGTTATTAGCCATAAATGGCTTTTCACAGCTTTTTATTAAGTCAGGTGGAGCTGGGAAAGCTGGCAAAACAGCATGGACAAATTTTTAAAAGGAATAGAAGGGTGGAAAATAAGAGGTTCATCTTGGAAACACTGATAAAGCTGTAGAAAAACATTCAACAAGAGGAAGAAGTTTACATTATCAACACATAGGAGAGGAAGTGGACAGTAAATGACGTACGGTTTTATGGAATGGCATAATAACAAAACCTACAGAGTGTAAGCCTCCGTGTGAAGGATCCCATCACTGAGGAATGAACTAACAGACTTCCACTTCTTTGGCAAGACTACCCTGTGCCTACTACTTAACTAGGTCACACCTGGGATATTTTGGGGAATCTTCCTGTTAGAAAATTACACTGAAGGGAATTTAAAGAAGAGCAATTAAAATAATTAAAGAGATGGAGGAATTGATTTATGAGATGAGATCAAAAGATCTGGAATATTAAAACACGTTTCAAATGCTGTGGAGTTTGGATGACATCATATTGTTAAGATTAGCACAGGAGGCTATATTTTTTAGTTTTATTTTTTAGTTTATTGAGTATAAGGTTATGTGCATATTTGTAGCCAGCAGAGACTGCAAAAGCATGTGTAATGGGCAGACAAAGGTTGAGACACCAGTGTTTGCTGAGTTATGGAAAGCTTTGTGCTGAAAAGCAAGGGCAGAGGCCCTACCCTCCACAGGTAGATTGGATAGATTAGGTAAAAGACTTGGGTTTGACACTCTTACACTGGGAAACAGTTGGGACAAAGGCTTTGTGTGGTACAAAATAACCTCCACTACAGGAGCATTTTAGCCTGCATCAACTCTGTTCTCCCTGCAGGATCATGGTGGGCTGAAATACCAAGTGTTTCAAGTATCCAGTTTTTTTAAGCAGAGTGTAATAGCATTTTTAAACATCGGCTCACTGTTCATCTCCCCTGGCTACATCTGCCTGTGTTTATTGCTCTGAAAATATCTCACCTTCAACTGCCACAGTCCAAAGTTTACCTCAGGAATTAAAGTTTAAACCATCTTTTTCTCATACACAGCTAAGAAATATCCTTTAACAAAAATGATATTTTCCTCATGTTTAGGACCTGTTCAGAAATTCATTAACTTCAGGTCCTTCTGAGGCCTACCCAGGGTACACTTGGATCGCTTGGCGTTAGTAAACCATTTTTTTTTTCCTGAATGGCTAAAAAAATTTCTAAAGTAATGACATATTTGAGACAGGAGTTCACAAGGGCTGTATTAGCACTTCTTTAGCAATAGCTATGTATGTCATGGCTTTGTCACTCATGAATAATATTATCTTAGCTGCTAATTAAAGCTTTGAAAACTAAGAGGTCTATTTAAAATATATGCACGCACAGGGGTTGTAGCCCCATGCTGAAGTGACTGCTAGAGGATAGTACCAAAAAGGGAAAAGCAGGGGCTGCAAACAAAAGATGGTCAGAGTCTGATGCAAACACCTGGAAGTATTTTCATCACCTTTTTTCACATTTTCATCACATCACATTTTCAGCACCTGTTTATACATCATACCTGTTTTTTTTTTTCCAAGCACAATTCTAGTCCTTTAGTATTTGCTTATAGTTGATAGAAGTCTTGGTAAATTTTGAGGAGTAGGAGAGGGAAGATAATATTTTTAGTAAAGTATTATGGGGGAAAAAAGAGTCTTGTAAGTTCATGGTTGTTCTTAGAAAATTATTTCAGGTAAAAATGTGGCACCACCAATACGACCAAAGATGAAGTTCACCTCTTTGCAAAACAGTGTTATTGTATAAGAAAAAATAATGTTTTCTAGAGGTGTACATCTGTTTAGTACAGCTGAGAAAACCAGAACTCAGTATTGTAATTAATTTACTTCTTTCATACTTCTTTCTGCTTTTGTGTCTGAGCATGTTACTGTTTACTAAAACAAATACAGTTTATCTCCCCGTTCTTGGATGCTCATAATCAAATATGTAGGCTTGCTGAGGCATTGCTCTGAAGACTTGAAAAAAAAAAAAAAAAAGACAGCAAACTCTCAAATTAAATTTAGGCAGTGTGGAGCCTAAAGCACATCTTACTGGAAACCATGAAAAAATCTCTAAAAACAGACATATTGAGTTGAACAGGGAAACACATTCAACTAGATTACAAGATGAGTAAAGATGGGTTTTTATTGTTTGGGTTTTTTTAAGTTCTATGCAAGGACCCTGGAGAGTCAAATTATATCATCGGATGTAAGACTTCTCACAGAACAAGAGAATGATTTCAGGAAGTTTTAGCAAACTCAGATAAGAGTAATTGCTTAAATAAGTGCTACCATAAATTATAGCAGTTATTATACTTTCTGCTTTTGGAGAGACCTCTGCTGGATTTCAGCCAGAGTGCTGCATTTGAACCCTTAGAATGGGATTTCCTTTGATCCAAATAGACTCCAGTCTGTCTCTTTTGGGCAGAGGTTATTTACCATAGCAGATCCAGTGTCCCCAGGATCTTGGTCACGCTGCACACCTTCTTCAGGGCACCCTACTTGTGTTAGCACACTCAAAAATCAGGTTTCCAGCTTGACAGAAACTAACAAGTTGTTCTGGTAACACTGAGAAGTAGCCACAGAAACCACCGAGACCATTCCTTACCTGTGCCTCCCCACCAGAGTCCTCCCTCTAAGCTTAGCCTAGGGTTGTACCTCTAACCTGCACATAGTGGGGGGTTTCGAGGTATTTGGATTGTGTTTTTTTCTCCCTAACTGCTAAAATGCCACAGGTCTGGCAGTTTCTTTCTATGTTTTTCTGTAGATGTTTGACCATACAACAGAATTCCCCAGAATCCCAACTAATATTTCCTCACCCCCAAACCAAATGAGCACTGCTTTTCCACCCCAGCCACAGTCTTGCCCATGAACACATTACATGACACAGCAAAATGGGGTTGAGCTTTTCCTTATCATCTGTGTCATCTCTCAGAACAGCTATATCCTGTAAGCAGTCTCTTTTGGTGTTTGAAAATAGCCCCTGAGAAACCATTTTACAACTTCCAGCAGATGACCTCCCCAGTCTCTTTTCATCTTCAATCATCATCTGATCCCTTGGCCATCTGATCAGGTGATTCCCAATTCCACATCAGATTATCATTATCTTGGATAGCAACCAAAGGGCTTCCCTGGCTTGCCCACCTTCTTTATCATGCCTGTTACATAGTCCAGATATACCCCTTCAAACATCAATAGGGCCTGCTAGTACTAGTTTTCCTTTATGACTTAAGCTATACAAGTTAGGTTTGATAGCTGCATCAGCTTGTTAGAACATCTTAACCACTCCCAAGTGGTGACTTACAGACCCAGCTACAGGACAGGACCTGTGGTTCATAATCAAAAAGAACGTAACAGAAAGAATAGGATTCTGATGCCTTTTTTCCCCGTGTGCAAAGCAGAACAATGGCAAGCCTAGGGGAGGTCAGAAAAACAGTGCTGGAGGTGGCAATGTGTGGTATGGTTGGGATGTTAGGAAAACCCTCCCCTCATTTCCTTCAGCAATAGTACAAGAGTAATTTTTCTATTACCATAACTTAGGGTTTTTTTTTCTGTACTCCTCCTGTTTTGTCTTCTACTTCCTAATAACTGCAGCCACAAAATCAGTAATGCACAGTTTTTCCCAGTCCAGTCAAGTCACAACAGCTTGTCTATTGATTGATTATATCACACATTATGTAGGTGACTTCAGGAAGAAGTTAGTCCCTGGATTTCAAAAAACCACACCAAACAGGTAAATCCCCTGTGTTTTTCATCACAGCACTCTGAATCCGTTGGACAGCATTATCCTTTCTTTTGATCAAGTTTAGCAGTTACAGTTCAAATAATGTAAAAATGGAATCAGACCAGTGAAGTCTTAAAACCCCAACAGGTAAGGGAGAGAGGATTTCTTTTTATACCTTTTAAAACACTGTAAATTAGGGGAAAATATGCATGGGTTGATAATTTGTAACTCTAGCCTCACATAACATGAAGGAAATACTATTCTTTCTGATCAAAGTGTTTATAGGGAGGGAGGCACGTCCTCCACAGAGAAGAATGGTTGGTAACTTGATTAAAATCAGAATTATTAATTCATCCAGTCAGCATGAGGAGGAAGTAAAACACATGACCAAAGCAGAGCCACTGTAAAAAAACAACAGTGGAAAAGATGTTTTACCTGAAGTGTAGATTTAGTTTACTTTATATGCACATTATATATTACTGTTTCTCATAAAGTTATTAAATGAAAATAGGATTTCTTTTTTCTCATATCTCTATTGTGCACTGGATTCAGGGCTTCTTATCTGAAATTAAGTCGCCACCAAAGTAAAAAACAGAATTGTTGCTGAATTCAATGGAGATAGCATTTCAGTCTTTCTCTGGTGTGCCACAGACAAGATTGGACTGATACTCTGTTACACAGTCACTTGACATTTCAGGCAGAATTGTACATAACTGTGTTCAAAATAGAAAACCAGGGAGAATGAACAAAATGCTTAAATACCTGCTGATAAATCATACTGGCTACAATTAAGTCATAAATGTGCTGTTGTAATTCTATAAGGGGTATTAGTTTATGTTCACTAGGTCAGGTTTTTTATTACAAGACGAAGTATTGCCATCTTGCATATCATGAGTGAACCTTTTGGTTGTAAGTGCAATACAAATTCCAAGTAAAAAGATGGTGTCTTCCTCAAAGGGATTTCCAGATTAAATAAAGGCGCCTTTCTGAAAGGCCAAGATGTCAGTGCAAAACAGCTGTTCCACATCAGGCACTCCTGTGAGCCCTGTGCATGAAGCTCATCTCATCTAACTTTAGATGTCTACAATCCAGAAGTCTGTATTTGATCTGGTTGTCTTGACTGCCTTCACAACCAGCAGAGAGTTGTTTTTAAGATGCAATTAATCTCACTCTGCAGTAGATGTCTAAAACAGATCTGATAAAAATTGCTGTGCTCCTATCTGTTCACTATGAACAGTTCAGGTGAATTCCACATCAATAGAATGCTTTGCACAGATTAAATTAATTTCCTTTCATTCAAAGAGAGTCTCAACATGAAATAAGAGTTGCCATGTGGGGAGTTAGAGTCATGATCACTTTTTAAAAGTTTTGTCCTTAGCAGAAACTTTTGCACAAACTTCTCCACTCATTTTGTATTGTAAATAAGTAACAACATATGCTTAGGAAAGAGAGATGAGTTTTCCAAGGAAAAAACCAATATGGTAAGATAATACCAATCAACTCAGCAGGCCATGATCTCATTTTATTGGCTGCCAGATGATTTTTGAGTTTATTAAAGGCACCAGAGAAAAAAGTTGGAAGGACTTAGTGGTTAACTCACAGGCAGTTCCTCTAAGAAGCTGTTGGGTAACATGTAATCATAAATCTGTATTTTTAAAAGCTAGGTAATTAAATCACAACATAGATTCAAGGATATAATGCAAAGTGATTGATCTATAGCTCACCTAAATAATTCCATAATTAGAGCTACAATGAATAGACCACATTTAGAGAAACAGACAAAATGTAGTTAATCTTCAAAAATATACTAAACCTATTGGCAAGGTAAAACATAAATGAATTGTAGTCTGATACCAAAATTTCACCAGAACTCAATAAAGTAATAGTTGGCACTGATTACAGCAAAGTGATTTTTGGAGTTGACATAGATATTTTCAGCCTAAACCAGTCTGCTGTAAATATCAGAAAACTTACGTGTCTTTGCAACCCAGAAGTTTGTCAAATAGCTTACACTTGATTGTGGAGTTTAGACCTCATTGCTGCCAGGTCAGTCTTTACTAAAATACCTCAGTATATATTTTAAGAGAAAGAAATGTCTTCTAATTAGAGCAGTATGTTGGGAGTCAGGACTTCAGTATTTTAATTCTTAAACTGATACTGATAATTCCACCTTGGATAAATTAGAACTTATCTGAAAAGTGGTGGTAACTACTTTCTTTCTCTATTAGTTTATCAACCCATGAGGACAGAAACTGTTTCAGTTGTGATGCTTTTTAAAATACAAGTTCAACAGCTAACTATACATTTCTCTTGTGAACAATGTATTTGATATTCTACATAATTTTTCCATAATGCTTCTTTATTTCTTGACTTACAGACAATCTTTACTATATTCTTCCATTATTTAACCATTAGTAAGACATTTCTTTTTGTGTGTGTGTGTTTTGGTTGGTTGGTTTGGTTTGGTTTGGTTTGGTTTTCTTCGTTACTTTGATAGTTAATTTTGAACTGAAAGACATTATGATGAACATAAAATGGTATGTATATATATTGATAATGATCGAGCAGTTGTTCAAAAGATAACAAGTAGTTTGATTAAAGATTTTGGCTGCAGCACTTACAGAATGACTACTATTGCCAGCAACATTAACCTAGAAAGCAAGAAAAGAAGAAAATTAATCAGATGGCAATATTCACCATATGCAGAGTTCAAATGCAACTCTTTTTCCTTCCCAGCCTCAGAATTCTGGAAGGTTTTCTTCAAAGAGGTGAGAGGTGAAAATCAAGAGAGTCAAGATTTTCAAATACTTAAAAGGATTTCTAATAGAAACTGCAGCTACATTGTACTGGTAACACCTGAATATAAATTTCAAAGGTAGAACTTTTGAGTACCATTTCTATTTTGATTTTTAGGCTGAAAGTGGTGAGAGAAATGCAAACTTCCAAAAGAGACAGAGCAAAAGGATTTCTTATACAAAAACCCAAACATCATTCATTCCCCCTGTCCAGACAAAATTAGAAAAAATCCCTCCCTTGATAAGAGTTATGTCAAAGAATAGGCAATGAACTTGATAGTTGCTGCAATAAATGAAGGTGGAATATTGCTTGTCTACATAACAGAAGGCTGTTTTTACAGGGTTCTGTAATTTAAGGATTTCAAATATCTTATGCAATAACAAGCAATTGTATTTTCTTTTATAAAGTTTAATTCAGTCATACTTTTGTGATTGTATTATTCCTGTAAAGAGCAAGTATTTATTTTATTTTATGTCATTTCCCATCTTTGCTACCATGACATGCAAAATGGAAAAATGTTCATTAATAGGTAGTGTCCTTAGAATTTCTGAATTTAAAATGTAGAAACTTTTTAGTTTTTCAATTAAATCTTGGTAGAAATGTTGGTTTTATGCCCTAAAGCAAGTGGAGGGTAATTTAGTTTGATCTGCTTCCTATGCTTCAGTGTTTTATTGGAATTGTTACTATGCAGGAACTTGGCTGTAAGAAGAAAAGAATGTATTGTCACACCTGTGAGGTATTAGAAATCACACTTGAAATAAGCAGTGATATGGTGGCATTGAGTTTCTATTCTGATGAATTCAAGCTGCTCTGTTCTGTGCTCACTTTTGTTTTGCCCTGTTTTCAAGGGCTACATCTATTATGGTCTACCATACTGTGTCTCCTCGTGCCAAGAGAGCTCAAGTTGTTGTCTTGCCAAAGCTAAAAGACATTGACTCAAGAAGACATTTGAGAACGCAGAAATGAAACTTCTGGTTTATATTTTCTTCTTGATTCCTGTTTTAAAGTATACATTATTGTATTTCTCTTCATCACATAATGAGACTAACACAGCCCCGTGTAACAGTAAACAACACTGAACTGCCAGCTTTTAACTTTTACCATTTGCTTAGGAAGTGTGCGAGAGCTAATGTGAAAGTGTATTAATTCTCTTTTTTTGACCAATGTATGATGAATAACAGATATTGCAATAAAAATGGTTCAGGAGAAGACAAGTTACATTTTCTGTGTGACAGTCACTCTTGACTAAGTCAAAAAAGCCATAAAAAGTAACTTTAGCCAATATGTCATGCAGACTTTTTTCAACAGAATTAAGGAGTTGCCTGACTCCATTCTTCTAGAACTCTTTTCCACAGATTTTGTTACACTCTGTCATGGTTACACTATGCCACTGAGAGCTGCTGACACAAGGAGCCCAGGGCTTTCCTGGCAGATGAGACCAATTGTCCTTTGTGTTAAGGGCGGTTACGTGCAGCCAGACTGATGAAGCCTTTGCTGGCTCCAGTACTGTAAGAGTGTAGAAGCAGTGTGCAGCTTTCCCACACACTGTCCAGTGTTGAAACTATTCCACTGAATTAAAAGACCCGGCCCTAAGAGATAAAAGCTTACCCTGTCATAAACCAGACAGGAGTAGTGATGTTGGAGTGACTCACGCCTAACTGGTCTGCAGAAACGTTATTTGCTGCAGCACTTT
Organism: Megaceryle maxima; assembly: GCA_024605025.1. Lineage (NCBI taxonomy): Eukaryota > Metazoa > Chordata > Aves > Coraciiformes > Cerylidae > Megaceryle > Megaceryle maxima. Next base: position 19,680 of record JANHGN010015552.1, read on the forward strand.
CTGAAGGTATTGAAATAAGCTCTTTAGGATCATGCTGGCAGGAGCCACAACAGAGTTGCAGGAGGATGCCAGGATGGTTGGAGCAAATACGAGAAAGCACCTTGCTCTTTAAGTATTCATCTTCCCTGAAAATATGTTCTTGTCGGCATTCCTACTGTTGGATCCCTCTTTCCAGTTATGAGAACACATGATTATGATTTTGCAGGGCAAACCTAAGGGATTCTTTTAAAAGTTTCTTAAATTCTGTGTCAAGAGAGCAAGTCTATTATTACTATGCATGTAGAGTGTTTAGACTGCTGACCACTCAACAACAAATCGGCTTTATTTTCAATGAGTTTTATTTTCCTACTGTTTCTCTTTCTCATTTATCAAGCTAAAATTATATATTTTTTAGTTTGTTTGGGTTTTTTTCCCATGTGTTTTGTTCAAAATAAAAATGTTACATTTTGTTGGGAAAGAGATCATAGTTTTCTGCATGTAGGTAATATTTCTAGTCAAATTATATGTTGTCAGCAGCATTAGCTTTAGGCACACTTCTATTATTGAGTCTCGCTTCTACCTTCATAATAATTCATGGAGTCTAAATTCAAGGGACAGTGCATGTGTTATTGTCAGACTAGTCCTATTTACATGACATAAAATATACATGGCATATTTCATTGCCTGGATTATATGTAGTCTGTCTGAATGGTGACCCCCAAATATCAGATTTAGAGTAGATCCTTCTGTAGAGCATAACTTCAGATCTCTATTTATAAACTGTTTAGGAGTTAAATGTTTAGTAAATGTTCCTGTCCATAAAAGTGAGAGCTACCATTTCCAAAGTATTAGTGAAATGCACATATTTATTCACAAATCAGTCTCTGGACTGGTTTTAACAATTCTAAACCCCAGCTGAATCAATGAAATTTTCTCTCTTCAGCTGGCTTTCAGCCAAGACCACAATCACTTTCCCTGTGTGCCCTGAATGTTTAATCAGTAAACACTGCAGGGAAATATTTAACTACAAACAGAAATCTATCATCACTGCTATGTCATAAACACATAGGGAAATTCCTATTTAATTTTCTAAAATTGCTTGCTTGCAGCACTAAAAATGTGGGATTAAGCTGACTTTAAAGAAATGCAAACTGAGAAGCAGTAAGATGCTTTTGGCTCTATGCTGATTTTTTAGGTTTTGCAAAGATGCTATCATGCAGCATTTCAGTCATGGCAGGAATGAACTGGAAGTTGCTTGAGAAGAGGTGGTGGGTAGGTAAAAGGTTTCTATAAAACCTTAAACCTCCCCTAAGGTCATACTGCCAGCTGCTTGAAATAACAAATGTTAAAAACAAGTAATGCCACTGTGGTGTAAATACAAAAGTGCTGTCTAACTAACAAGACAAGGAGTTAAAAAGACAAAAGATGAGGGGCCTCTGAATGAAGGAGAAGCAATGGCTATCTGTTGATACACCAGAGGGATGGGATGTCATCCAGAGGGACCTGGAGAAGCTGGAGAGGTGGGCCCAGCTGAACCTCATGAGGTTCAACAAGAGCAAGTGCAGGGTCCCGCACCTGGGCTGGAACAATCTCCGCTAGCAATACAAGCTTGGGGATGAGGCAATAGAGAGCAGCCCTGCAGAAAAGGACTTGGGGGTGCTGGTAGACAAGAAGCTGGACATGAGCAGCCAGTG